>JAQFJA010000015.1:15971454-15982678 GCA_029874485.1 Naso brachycentron
ACACGTGTTCCAATCTGTCCATCTCCCGTGATGACAGTCTCATTCGTTGTTTGATGACTTCCATCTCTCCTGTGTTCTTTGGGTCCAACGGCTCCGGTCAGTTGTAGTGCATTAGATGAACGGTGGTCTGCGTGCCCGTGCCTTTCTCTTTTATTCATCCCTTTCAGCTGTGGTTGTGCCCACTCGTGCAAGTTAAAATTCATGCCTGCAAGAGGTAAAAAAAAAAAGATGATGATGATGATGGTACCTCAAGATGCTCCATCACCATTTGTTTTCCTGATGTCGTCTCACTGCGGTTTGCTTTTTGCGCTGCCTTAAGGGGCTATCCGAGCAACCCCTGTGTGCTTTAAAATGAAGTCTTTTCTCTATTTATTTATGTTTCTTACAAAAGCCTGACGAGCCCTGAACCCATGTTCCCTTTTTGGCTTTGTTGTCGTAGCAACAGACCGGTCTCCTTTCTTAGGTGCACGTCATGGGTACATTTTTGGGCCCGTTCCGAGATGGCTTAGCCCATCTTCTTTGCAAGGCTAGTGGGGAGTAAGGCTTGAATTCCTTCATATTGTTTCAGGATTAGAATGGTGTATATGATACATGCCGTTTTGTTTCTGTCTTAATCTTATCCATATTTATATCCACTGGCTTTGGAAGGTGTATTAACTGAATCTGTCAATAGAGCCTATAATCAGCCCCACACGGGTGCAGTTAATTGATGAGTGTGTGAAATTGAAAGTATGTGCGTGGTCTTGTTTTACTCACCTTTCAGTCTCAGGTATTTGTTGACCTCTCGAAATCTACTCTTTTGAAACTTTACTTAGCATGACAAGTCAACATGAGCAACACTGGTGAAGTATTTGCATATACCCAGCTGAATAACTGCTAAGGTAAGGTCTGACGACATGTTAATGTTTGCCTGTGCAAACGGTTTGTTTTCTAGCTTTTTTTTTTGTATCATGACTGCTTGGGGTGCGAAACATTAACTCCGGCTGGCGAGGCAGGTTTCTGTTTCCTGCTGCTTTAAAAAAGAGAGACTCGAGTCCAATTCTTTCTTGACAAAAACAGGCGGACTGTCAGGCCAGTGTCGTCTGGCTGTTGTTTATTTTAATGTGCTCCCATCAGCATATACAAGCTCTTAAACTGAGAAGACACATTTCATGATTTAGAGCTAATGTTTGAGGGGCTGGAAAAGAGCATAGTAGGAGCAGTCCTGTATTGTGAAATAAGATTCCAAGTGGTCTGTCACAACCTCATGGATCAAATAGGCTCTGCAGAAGCATCACAGTCGATCCTGCTGCGCTGTACATTCCTACAGTATAAACATCAGAACACATGTGGTATCATGTTTCCTCGTTACAGCACTGTTCAATACTTCCCGCTTCATTTAATGTAAGTTAATATTATTCTTCAAAGGCGTCTCCATTATACTTGTTGAAATGTTGCCAGCCCTGACACCCCTGAATAAAATTTTTTTAATGACCCCTACTTTCTGTATATTATGGATTTTCATCAGTTGAATTTTTGACTCCCACAGACCAGAGGTCTGATTTTTCGACTTCAGTTAATTCTAATCAGAGATGAGTGATTTTCACTGCTTTTCCTGCTCAACTGCTAACCTCATCCACCAAAGCCTAATGGATGAACAGAGTTTAATGTGGACTGCGATGCTTGCCTCTGAAAACGGCTCTATCGACCTATCAAATGGGCCGTCCCATGTCCATTGATTAGGCCTTTACTTGATTTTTTTTTTTTTTTTCACTGTTACGTCAACTTCCCAGAAGCCTCATTTTCCATTAGAGCTCTTTTATCAGAAACGGCGGCAAGGACTGATTAGTTGATCCTGTCAGTTTGCTAGAAAGGACTGAAGGTTATTAAATGTGTTGAGGTCACGAGATGTTGAGCCACCCAATAATTCTCACTCTTTCTCGATGCAGCAACCTTAATTTCTTAGGTTTACAGTATGAGCGTTGTTGCTTAAACAATGAATTAAAATACATGCAGAGATAGAGATATTACTGAGAGGATTCATGCAGTCTGGAGAATATTAGAACCCTGCAACACAGTAAATGTGTCCTCAAAATGGCAATTAAGAGTCAGAACAATTTTTCTCAGAATCAAACATCTTATATGCAAGTTGTTGTGGTCCGTCTATTTTATACGCACGTATTCTAGTCTAGCAGACATTTAGGCTATTGTGTACTTGAGGCTTGTGTTATTTCGTGTCTCACTCTTCTTTTTCATAGTGTGCAGTGCCATCCATCTTATTGCCTTCCTGCTCGACAAGGCCTCCTCTCTTTTACCCGTCTCAGTCACACTGGCCAAACAGGTTTAAATGGCAACGTGTCTGAGAGTGAGTCATTACATGTCTAAATGTTGTACTGTGAGCACAGCAAATGTTTTTTATGTTATTCTGAGGCTGATTAGGATGTGTGAGAAAGGATTAAGCCCGCAATGTTTCTTAATGTAACTTAAATAAAAGCTTAACACCTCTTAAAATCCCCCTCCTCTAGTCTGTCTGACTCACTCACTCTGCCTTTTTTTAACATTTATTTCCAGAATTTTAATCTAGAATTTAATGAACCTTTGAGGTGAATGTTTTTGCGACGTGGGGTTAAAAAAAATCAGTCCCCCCTCCCTTACATTGCTTCTCTTATCTGATCTGTCCACATTCAGGAGAGAGGATGCAGTGGCACTTTCTCTAGGCTGTCTTCTTCTTTCTCCTCTCCCTCTGGCTACGACACTAGGCATACTCTTGCAGGCACCTGTCAGCCACAGACAATTACAGCCATTAAGGGATTACCTTTGTTGGGCTCCTGTAGCTGCCGGGAGGAGCTGGTGGAGGAAGGTGACGCACTGAAGAGGGAGGTCACAGCCAGCACTGCGTTCGCCTTAAGGGGCTTGTTTCCATTCTTAGAGGAAAAGACTTTGAAGAGAAAATAAGTGTGAGGGGACGACTGAGGAGGGTATGGAGGAGAGTTCTGAGACGAGAAGCAGACACCCTCGGCAATCTTTCTTTTTATTTTTTGGAGGCATGTAATTTTTCATCAGTCACAAATCAAAAACAAATCAAAGCATCAACACAGCGCATTAAATGAAAAAGATGCCTGATTAATTGACCTGATTCAGTGCCGCGTGTTGGCTCACATCACCTGACGTCTTCTCTAAGTTGTACTTGGACACGCCACAAATGATGCAACATTCACATTCGTCCTGCGTCCGCACAAAAAGAAATAACCCGTCACAATTTTTTTTTATCTGTGATCCAACCAACGAAACAACTTCATCTTAACTCAAGTAGGAACGCGGAAACTGTTTCTTTGTGTTTGCAACAGAAATTGAAAATATGTTTGGGTTGTTTTTTTTGTTTTGTTTTGTTTTTTTTTTATTAAAAAAAGCTGTTACAATGGAGGACAGGCATGGTAACTTGGCTGGTGTCACGACACATTCATATAACCAAAGAGTATAAGATTGCCTGTGAAAAATAAACACCAGTGCTCCTGAACCTTAATAGGGCAAAAACATGGAGTCCTTCCTTACATGATAGTAGAGTCGATGTGATTGTTACCAGTATGGTGATGAAAAAAGCTTTATATAAAGATGGTCTGCTTGGGCCAAACTTATTCTGGTCAGAAGTCTTGTGTGTCCTGATACTTGACTTGAAAGCCATTAGCTTGATGTCTGCTTTTGCTGACATCACCAAATTGTGGACTTGATGGGAACCACAAGCTGCCATGTGCTGCAACAGCGTAGGAACATCAGCAAACCCACAAGGGTGACATTCCAGTCATGATGCGAGCTGCAGACTGCAGCATTTTCAAAGTAACGTCCTGCCTTGTCTGACCTGTACCAAAGCTGGATGAACCCAACCGATAAAAGAAGTCCACCTGCACCTGGAGAAACTCTGTGCCTGAGCACCCACACACAACCAAATCACACCATACACAAACACAAGCACACACGCTGTCAGATAAGCTCAGTGAGTCCTTTGCAGGCACTCTTCAGCTCTGGCCATGTACGGCGTTGTAAGCGGCCCAAATTTGGACAAGGATTCCAGCCAGATAGTCGTGTGCCCTGAACGTGAGGCCGCTGTGTGTTCGTGTGTATGTTTCCCTTGTCAACACTTGAGTTGTCATAGCAACCACAGGAGAGATGTCGAGACTGTCCAGGCTCAGAGTTCAAAGATGGGGTGAGGGGGGTTAAGGTGGCGGAGTTTGGTTTTGTATTGCTAAGGCCGGAGTAAATGTGGATTTCAGGTGTGTTTTTTTTTTTTTTTTTAAGGGTTAGTTCATATCTGACAATTTGCTTAGCGTGTTGGATTGCTGAGATTTTATTTATTTTGTCTGTTTTTCAACATGAGGACTTTGTTTCTCACCAGTGCTTTGCAGGTCACCTTGTTATGTGTCTTTTTTGTGGGCTAACTTCATAACCTCAGGGCCCTTTGTGCGTCCTGAATAAAAAGTGCACTGCAGGCTCTCCATTGCAGCTTTTCCTCAATCTCGTTCTGAGCAGAATGTGACCTCCTTGACAGCCTGCTCCCTCTCAGGCTTGCGGCCAAGTACAGCTGCTGTTGCTCTGTGTGCAAGTTAGCTATAGGCTTTTCTTTTATATTCAGTTTAGGAATCCATAGAACAAGATCTTTTCAAAAAATGTCTACTCTTCCATTATGTACACCCAGACATTTTGAGAATCTGAGAAGTTCCCTTTTGTTTGGTTAAATTTTTCAAAGTATACGATAATCATGTTTGTGTGCAAACAACAGTGGCTTAGTGTTTAGCAGTGCAGCCAAGGAGGTCAGAAGGTAAGAAGGTCCTGGTTAAGCTTGTCGTGGCGTGAGAAATTTCACATTGGTGCAGAACTATTCCCAAAGCAAGCATTTAGAAAATGTCTATTTTTGGGGGGCCATATCTGCTTAATTAGACTGGAGACAATAGAGCAGAGACAGGAAGTAAGGGGAGAGATAGACTGGCGATGACATTCAACAAAAGGTCCATAGCCTGAGTGGGAAAGCGCATTATGTTAACGTAGCTCTGGTGCTACAGAGGTTGAAAGTTTAGTAGCAAAGTCCACAAAACTGTAGCACAGTATTGTATAAAACATTAAAAATTGCTCTCTCTAGGCCACACTGAACAAATCAATGAGACAGAGAAACCTGATTTCACACAAAACTTTGAATATATCATGCCGAAAAAATACTGCAAAAACATACCAAGCAACATTTTATTGCTACCAAACAGCTGATGGGTATATATTAGAATCTGAAATCTAACAACATAGTTAGCCTTTAAGCTAAGAGACTTTGTACATCTAAAAAAAATACAATGCAGATCTCACAGTAATGTAAATTTTCCACCTACATTTAACCCACACTTCACTCACAGTAAGTCAGCTGCTGCATTAAATGCATAACGGAAACTCGACGTGTGCCCACTCTGAAGCTAGCTCTGCCTCCATAATGTGAACAGCATCACAACATCTCCCACCTCATGAGTCAGAAGATCTTAAATTATATCTCTCCCACTTGCAGCTGCTATTTATTTCTGTGGGTACACATTCACTTTCACTGTCTTGTCTGTCATATATGGTTTGGTTTGCTGCACTGAGTGTTTCAGAAAAATGGTTACATAACATCATGGACGGTGTGAAGAAAATTAGACTGATGCACTGCATGCTACAAGCGCCTACTCTGTTATCTTTGCTCCACATCTCCTTCAGTGACGGTCCTTATCAAACATGCATGATGTTTTTGTGGGTGGTCTGTTTGATTGCGACACAGCGCCTTGACTTTCCTTAAACGGTAGCAGTGACCGAAATTGTGTGCAGAAAATTTGGCTGCACCACCTGCCCCAGTAAGCATAGTCTTAAGTGTTACCCCTGTTTGGACTAACTGAGGTATTTTAATGGGGATTTCTACTGGCTTTAATTGTTGTCAGATGTTCCGTAAGGTGTTCCAATGTCCTCCCGCATGGAATGACATATCTGTCAGGAACATCCTCTTGCCCTCAGCCAAGAGATCGGCTTTGGATCTGCGGCTTGTCCCCAGTGCCAGGGAATGGCACGTCTGTGATTAGGATTGATTAAATAAAGTGGACAAACTCTTGATGCAAAATTTGCTGGCAAATAAAGCTGTTTTGCTTTTGCTCAACCACAAATGTGAATTTAATCGAGTGATTCATTAACTGCTCAGTGTAAGAGAAGACTGTATGGCATGCGTGTGTTTGTGGTAATTTTAGTGGTTTGATTTATCATGCTTGAGAAAATATTTGGCTAAAGCGCAAAGCTGACTCAAAAAGCACAAGTGTCGTAAACATAATTTGTCTTACCTTTTCCACAAAGTAGCTACAAATAAGCTCGGCACCGCGATGCCTTAATCAGCAGTACTACGCAACGTGGTATTTCAAGCACCCCTGCTATGCGCAGGCATTTTGGGAACGCTCCATCTGCTGAATTCCCCAACAGTCCTGAAAGCAAGTGGTGATCTATCAGGCGCAGTGCAATGCCCTTTCCATGCAAACTGTGTGTAACTATAGCACAGACCTCACGCAAGGTCATATGCAAGTGTGCACAAACATACACATGCACAAAGAGGCATCGACACACAGCAGGTCACACTCCTTGCAGCTTACAGCGGCCTTACACCTCTTCTCTCTCTCTCTCCCCTCTTTCAGGCGTGCATAGATGACAATGTTGACATGGTGACTTTCCTGGTGGAGCATGGTGCCAGCATCAACCAGCCTGACAACGAGGGCTGGATCCCCCTCCACGCTGCAGCCTCCTGCGGATACCTTGACATAGCAGAGTGAGTATTAAAGAGGCCTGCTGACAGTTTCTAAGAAGCAGTATCTGTCTGTTTCATCAGGCTTGAGTTCTGCAAACTCATTCGTACATCCTGTTAAAGCTTATTCTAAGAAACTTTTTTTTTTTTTTTTTTAGCTGTCTGCAGCTCCTTTCAGTCTTAAGTTTATGTAAAAAATGTCTGAGCGGTCAGGTCAGTGAGACTCCTGTATGAAGGTCCAGATGGTGCTGCACAGTTTCATTCGGATTGCCAAGCACTAAGTGACATCAGGGCTTACTTAACTGCAGCTGAGGTGTCTGTGCCACTTTTCCGAGCTTTCCATTAGTGACCTCTGTCTTTAAATTGCTACTAGCAAGATTGATGTCTTCTCAGTTTGGCCTAGTGTTGGGCTGTAATCATACTTTACAGCTCAATAAAATGGGCTGATTTTCAAAATACACAGGAGCTTTCACCTTTTGTTGTAATGAAGCTTTTTTGGCTAGAATTGACAACAATAATTGACTTTATCATGTATCAGGATAAAAAACATTCACAATAAATTTATTGTTGTGAATTTTCAGTATTGGGGTATTCATGAACAGGGTGTCAAACCTCAGTACTTGAGGTTAATTAATGACCAAAGGAGTTAATCTCATCAGCATCAGTGAGCTAGTATGCATGCAGCATGCCAAAATCTAATAATACTGTTGATTGGCTGTACACTTTTTTTTGCAGGAAAAACACCAGATTACACCCAGAGACAGGGCTGACTATAAATATGTGTAATATAATCTTCTATTAAAACTGATTAGATAAAATTGGTAAATTGGTCAAATCAGATGTTTGCAAATCCCAAACGAAAAAAAGAGACAGGGAGGTGAGGTTACCACTTTATTTATCCTTCATTTGTGCAGGAGGACCTTGTCATTTTTGATTTATTAATTAAGAACATGTGTGTCTTAAATGTGCTGCAATAAATATATATTGCCCACAAAATATTTCAGTGATTTTATTGACTGATTGATTGGTTGAGATACTTCATTAATCCCCATAGGGGAATTCAGTTTCCTGAAGCTCACAATTCATGCACTGAGTGTAAGACAAGACTAAAAAAACATACAGAGGACAGACGTACAGGGTCACCATACCGTACATACAAACATATCCTAAAAAAGCCACCACTAGAAGAGCCGCCCAGATATTGCACCTGCCCAAATGTAATTGCACACTAAAAATAACCCAAAAGCTGATGATACTTGTATTGCACTGCCCTCCAAGATAAAGTTGATCGCAACAAAAAAAACAGCTACAAAAATAGCAAATAGCTTAAAGGACATTATAAATTACATTATACGTGAAAAAAAACGAGGGAAAAGTGTTTCAGTGCAATTTAAGTTTATATTTTAAAGTTTAAAGAATTATCATTGGGATAATAGCGATAATTGCGGTAATTTTGGACAAGATCATCACATTTTGGCAGGAGCAGCAGTGCCTCTGATAGCTCAGACACACACAGTAAGTGAATGAATCAAATATGAAGGATCATTAGCCAGTCAGTATATCTGGAATCAAGCTCTAGGTGCACTCTGCTGTTTACCTGCTGCTAGTCCTTTTCAGGTAAGAAGACTGCTCGTAGGGCACAGGACACAACACAGAGATGTTATCAGAGGATACTTAAACAGGCTAAAGTGGGTTGCAGGAGCTCAGCTGTGCTCATTGTTCAGCATATTGGGAGTGTGCTGTGACCTGCTTTACTTCTGTGTTACATTACAGGATCCTGGCTACAGATTTATCCCACCCATTGATGTTTTCAAAAATGTAACAAGGGCAAGAGATGGCAGGACGATAAGCATATTGCTTATATACAAACTAGTCGCCAGGTGTTAAAGTTTTTGAGCAATAATATGGAGCAATTATGTATCGCTGAAAATGTCCACACAATGCTGATAATGTTACTGTCGGAAAGTCAGTGTCCAGTCTGCCTCATGAACAGCATCAGTGCTGGGCTGATGTTACAGAACACAAGAAGTTTTTTGTTGTCACATAATGAATGAAAAGGTCAAGTGGTTGGCCTGATATGGATGACTAATGGAGACATCATGTCATAGAGAGAAACCCTGCAACCTGATGTGGGTGGTGAGCTCTCATCTCAGTAGACCCATTTTAATGCCAGCACCCTCATCTGCAGTAACGGGAACTCCAAAGCAGGACTGTATCTCTAAGCCCCTGGTGTCACCACAGCCATCTAATGGTAGGGTTGCCTAAAAATCCCACTGTGAGACTCCAGACCGCAAAGCCATCAATCCCAGTTAAGCTGACCTAAAATTGGCAGAATAGAAAGTCCAATGAAGACGATATAAAACTTAAAAACATAACTGCAGTCAGTCAGTTGCCATTTGGGAGGAAGTCATAAGCGCTGACTCCGTTTCAAGTGGTGTGTTGGCCTAATGAGAAGAGGCTGAGTCTCCCCGCAGCTGTAAGTGGAAGCAGCTGAAGTCAAGATCTTGAATGGGGAAAAAGGTCTTGAATCTCTGCTGGTGGGAGACAAAAAAAATGAAAGGGTAAATCACTAAGTATCCCTGGATACAGTGTTGGATGCTTAGTTTGGTTGTCTGCTATTATTTTTAGAGGATTTTATGGTTTTATCTCCGTAAGCAAACAGACAAAGGCTTAAGAGTTGTGATTTTCAGTCAATTTAAACTAAATCTTTTAAACTAAAATGTGGGGAAACTGTGTTAAATTTCCACTAAACACATATGTGGATCAGAATTCATTAATAAACACATTTAAGGGATTTACCCTTTGTTTCCATGTGTCTATTTTAAAAGTGATACAACCAAAACAGATAGAGTTAGACAAAGTGACAGTAGTTTAGCGCAAAACCCCAGACTAGCAAACATCCACGCCACACACCTGCCTGGATTCGTGCCGCCCCTTGTCCACACTCGTCCCTCTCTTTATTATTTAGGTGTGGCATGTTCAGTTTGTTTACATAGCCTGAGGAAGACCCTCTGCCATTTAAACACATCATGTGACTCAGGTGACTTGAGTTTACATCACTTATGCCATTAGCATCTCACTTATTTGAACATGTACCATGGTTATTTACCTTATGTCATATAGTGTTTGCTGAAACTTGAGTGTGTGCTGAATGCCCTGTGAGCATGTCCTGGTCTCTATGGAGACACGGCCCTTTCCCTTCATTTCAGTATTTTATTTCCTCTTAGTACTTGATTTCAAAGAATAATCTTATTGTCAAGTCTTATGGGGCATTTTTGCGGCAAGGCAAGTTTGTTTGTGCAATACCGTTCAAACAAAAGGCAATTCAAAGTGCTTTACAAAACACATAAAAAATAAGACATTAAGAAGACATTAAACCTGCATTTAATAGATAATAAAAGCAAAAAACAAGAAATAATTAGAAGTTATGAGTAAAAGAGTAAAAAGTTGTAGATTTTGTAACAGATAACTATGCATTCAATTTTTGTAATTAATTTGATTTATGTAATCAATGTAATGAGAAACATGTGACAGGAAAAACAAAAAAAAAAGTACATTGTTGTGTAAAACAATTTTGTCACTGAACCAAATGCAACATTTCACTTGTACTTCAACTGTT
This sequence comes from Naso brachycentron, assembly GCA_029874485.1. NCBI lineage: Eukaryota > Metazoa > Chordata > Actinopteri > Acanthuriformes > Acanthuridae > Naso > Naso brachycentron. The sequence continues at coordinate 15,981,840 of JAQFJA010000015.1, forward strand.
TCCTCATCAGTTAAAGGAAGGAAGTGACAATTGCCTTTACCTTCTCACCTTTTTACCCTGTCAAAGGCTAAAACCTTAAATTTCCACTTAAAAAACAACTGGATTATTATAATGCAAATGTATATGAATAAAATAAAATGAAATACTAATAAACATTTTAGAAGGATGTTTATACAAATCTTCTCTTGGCGCAAATTGTAAAAGGTTTTGTGCTGTTCTTTGCAGGTATCTTATTAGTCAGGGTGCCAATGTAGGAGTTGTGAACAGTGAAGGAGAGACTCCTCTGGACATTGCTGAAGAAGAGGCGATGGAGGAGCTCCTGCAGAACGAGATCAACAGACAAGGTACAGTCTTCAGACATTTTGAACACAGCCGACCATAATGGACTAGTGGGTCATCTTTTCCCTGGGCAACCTTTATAAAAAGTAAATTTAAGCATTGATGTAGCTTATATACTGCAGCTAATAAAGCCTAGGCCAAACGCTTATGTATAGTTTAACAAACCTTTAAAGGTAACAGTGAAAAAGTGACAAAAGTGACACGTTTTTAAGGTTATTTCTATCATGTGGGCCAATAATTAAAAGAGACAATAATGTTCAGAAAAAAAGTGAAGACAGTTTAAGTTTTATCATGAATTTAAGCTTATAACCATATCTCAAAAATCTGGTTAAACATGTTCGTGACTGCATAGCTGTTGGGCCCCAATGTGTTTTTCATGCATCTGTGACGGTGTTGTCAAAAAGAATCAGAGTCCTCCCTGAGTACAAATTACTGACTGTTTTTTTTTTTTTTTTAATTGCTTGCTGGAGAAAAACCTGCGTACTGTAATATAGAAAAGT
>JAQFJA010000015.1:16022787-16033141 GCA_029874485.1 Naso brachycentron
GCACGCGTGTATCCACAGGGGAAAAAGTGACATATCAATAATAAACTTGCCTGAAAGTCAATGCACCCTTGGGAGTAATAGAAGCGCACAAATCAAATACCATATGGCTCCCGTCCGTCAGCACGGTTTAACTTATAGTGCTATTGTCCTTGCATGAAATGAGGTTTCTGACAGTAAGCACCTGCAGCAGGTTTAAATCACAGCACAGGGAGAAGCCGGTCGCACAGTGAGGCAGTGCGCTGAATGCACAATCGTTGAATATCACTGTAATGTCGTGTAGAGTTATTATAATGGAGCTTTGCATCAGCATAAAGCAACGATTTGCAGTTTGTTAGATTCTTCTAAGCTGGGATCATTACAGGAGCGCGACAGAAGCCGGATGAAGTGGTGATCCTGAGTATGTGACTGGTTTTCAGAAACAAGGTTAAGAGCTGAAAAGAGATCTTTGGTTATATTCTATTGTGTGTGAGTGAATTATTGCATGGCACAGTTTTCATCAGCAGAGTTTGCTTGTTGTCGTCCGATCACAGATGTTCAAATGCCAGTTTTACTGAGCATTTCAGAGACTTCTCGTCAGCGTGGGCTTAAAAGTTGAGAAATTGAGCCATTTAGTCTTTTGCTGACACATCTGAAAACTCCCAGGATCCCTCTGAATGTCTCAACCTGAATTAAAACTGTCTTTGTGGAGCTCTTTTTACAGTCAGATTATAAAGTGTTGCACACGAAGCAACATTTAACTCAGATCTACTTTTTATTCATTGCCATTTCATGCTACCTGTTGTTGTTACACTTCAGTTTACACTTCACATCATACACAAAATAGGCCTATAGAAGCTCATAACATATGCTAACTATCCAACAACAGCATATAAAATCATTAAAATGAGCTCCACATTTACTAACTACAACATAACATTGCTGCTACATTGATGCTTTGGGAATGGTAACCAACTAATTAATAGTATAACACTCACAGAGCCCATTTTTCTGAATTATGTTTTAGAGCAACGCTTCCCCCCCTTCATGTGTCTGTAACACTCTCTTTCAGGAATATGCAAATTGCGAGAGTGGTCCCCGTTCTCTGACTGGTCCCTTGCTGCCACCGACACCAAAGCAGTACAGGAGAGAGAGCGGCGCCAGTGGAAGTCCCAAATTCTTGATCGTTACGGCACTTACGTAGACGAGCTTCAGTTCCCAGAAGTCCTCTGGTGGGCCATAGGAATGCATTGCACGGAGAGACAGAACTACAATCTTTTGTCAGTATTAGTCAATTAATGCATTGATTTACAATGTTTAGTGTACCGACATGTTTATTTAGTTCCATAAATATGTCTTACAAGAAAATCCGTAAAGCTTTTCCGTTTAAACAAATGGGGAGAAAAAAAATCGATCATCTTAACCACTTTCTTAAACTAGTCCAGCGCCATTATCAGCACCCAGCCAATCTGTTAGCTTTCCCTAAATCTACAAATTCAGTGGGCAATTATCCACTCACATGCTTTAATGCACATGTTAATTTGACTCAGATGTGCTGATAGTATAAACGTTGATTCTTTAAACGTCTTACCTTCTAAAAGTGCATCAAGATCAGTTTGCTATGCTGCAGACACATTACACTCTAAAGTGTTGATACTAACTGAACAGACGCTCCACAGTCTGGAAGTTGCCATGAAAAAACTCGTCCATTGGAGTGAACGGAGTTGACTCCACTCCCTCTCCTATACTGGTCTGACTGACACCACCTCCTACCTGTCGACTCCTCCCTCGTTTTTAAGTCTTTAAAGCACCTTCCAGAGGGACAATCAGAGTTGGGACCTAGCAGCTGTCAATTTGGCTAACGCTCCTCATTTTGTTGTTTAGGTTGATGCGCTTAGAGCTGTCCACTTGTGACTAAATCACTCAGGACCAGGTGGGAACGGGGCCTTTGTGAATTTGCGTTGAATTAACTTTGAATTGGTAATGAGGCACTCCTTAGATAGCAGTTTGGACTCAGCTAGGTATATATTAAAATTTCCAGATAGGCCAAACAGTTTCTACACCCTTCAGATAGGATCTTTCATGTTAGTTAGCTGCTGGAATGTGTTTTGGTTAACACTGACGAGCGGAGTGGATAGTGAGGAATTATTTTATCCCTTTGATTCAGTTTTTTTTCTGCTTTTGTCATATTTTCTAGTGCAGTGAGCGTACAAAACGTTGGGCTGATTGCTTTACCAACGGCACTGCTGCTTGCAGCTTCACCAATTCTCATCATTTCTCAGTTGACACTGTTTTTGTTTTTTAGCAACTTCAGAAGGATTAGTAGGGTTCAGGTTTCTTCTGTCAATGATTTCGCGTTTATGTGGACTGTAAATCATAACCTACAAAAGAACTCCCTAAACATCCGTCAGCAGTGAACAGTATGGATGCAATCTCACGTTATACCACAAAGTGAGTTACAAAGGTAGAGTGGCGCTGTCGTGTTTTTGTATGTTGACTCCAGAGGCAGAAGAAGAAGCCAATCAATGTTATTTAGGTATTTTAAGATATTTTTGTCATCAAAACAACTTCACACATGAACATGGCACTTTCTAGTTTCCTCAACAATCTATGTGCTGTGTAGGAAGTAGATCGTGTGCACGATTCTTGATATATGCGAAGGACAGACAGACAGACGGGGATTCCTTGCTTTACATAGAGGGATTTCTTTGACTGACCCTTTCAGTTGTAGTTTGCCTCACCCTTTTTTTGTGTATGTGTGGAATTGCTAACCCCCGGAAAATAAATAACCTTTTTTTTCCCTCTTTTGTTAAATGAAAGTCTGAATATTCTGCTGCTAAAAGAACAAAGTTTTTACATATTTCTCTGAATTTTGTTGTAGCAGCTCTCTAAACTTTTCAACTATTTATAGGCTTTATGTTTACATTTTCTTTTATTTTCTCTGTGTGTTATTTTCTCTCAACTGAAGCACTTGATGACCCTCGATGAAAATTGCTGTAGAAATGACTTGAACACCTGCAACATAGATGTGTTACATGTGAAGGACATTTTGAAAAGCTTGGGCTAAAAATGTTTCACAAACAGATGAGTGTGGACACAAAGGCTGTGCAGCAACTTTCAGTAACTATTCACATTTCAACCACAGCACCTTAAGTGCAAGAAAACAACTCGTCAGTCTTATATTGTCCTCTTCATGTCAGCTTGACTCAAGTGCATACATCAGCATGTGCGACGAGATAAACAAGGAGGCTCTCCAGTGTTCAGGGCTGGCGGGATGAGTCATCTGGCGCCTAAGGGAGTCAGTCTGTGAGATCTGTGTGGGAGAGCTCAGTCTTCGTCAAACGCTCCTCTACAGAAATATTTCACTCCAACTGTGCAATTATCAAAGGCCTATTGAAGACTAGAAATCAGTGGCATCGTGCTAGCTCTGTAAGCTAGAGTCGTGGAGGTGTGCAGAGTCTTTTATCACCACACACCTGTGGCTGATGGAATAAATTCACTGCTGAATTTTCTGCCGAATGCTGCTTTCATAGTCCTCAACTCTTCAGTTTTTTAAAAAGTGTCATTCTGGAGGTGAATAGCAGTCAGATTCAGTGTTATTCTGAGCTTTTTAAAGGATTCACATTTAAAACATGAAATATAATTATTTAGCTTCACTTTACGAGGACACCACACTAATCACAAACACATTCATGTGCCAATAATCTCTTTTGTTCGTGTTACTCAGTTATTTATGCAGTTTATGAACCACTGAAAATAATAACAAATGCTCTGCACAGTTTTTAGGGACCAAAAGTAATAATAATACAGGCTTCCATTTGTCTTTATCATCCAAAACTCATACTAATATTTTTATTTGTATGTGCACACAGCGTTTAACCAAAAGCAACAAGTTACAACAACAGTTATAACACAGAGTGAAGGAAAGAGTGGAATGCTCCAGCCCACCAACCCTGCAAATAATAACATAAGTAAAATAATTAACACAATAGCATTAATTAATCAATAAATAATAATAATAATAACAAGTTCATATTCAATTTTTTATTTTATTTTTCTCCTTATCAGATCTTCACTGCACTCTTGTAGGCCGGCACCTTTGATACTATACATTAAATGTTTAGATTATTACAAAAATAAAAATACAGGTAAATAAAATTTTAAAAATAAATAAATTAATTAATTCTTTATGATAAAATGACCAAGAACTCATAATTAAAAACATGAATTCCCTCTATAAAATGTAAAAACTAAAGAACTGAAAAAAGCCCTGAAACAATAAAACTTAAAAAATAATTAACTTAACCAACATTGTAATTTACTCTATAAAGAAATTATAGAATTTTTGGTAAATATGCACTCAAAAACAATGAAATTAGAGAAGTTTTATAACAAATCATGACAACATATGAATAGTTGTCTTTGGGGAAATACCGTAAAACACAGTAAATGCCTTTAAAAAGCAACATACGTTCAGACAAGTTGAAGCCCCTAAGGGAAAATTAAAAGACTATTACAGCCACTGTTCGAGTGAAGCCCCATTGTTGCTTCGGCTTCCGTCGGAAGTGCTCGGGTGTCGTCGGACTCACCCGGTGTGCCAGAGGGCAGAGCGAGCGCAGCGGCTCTCAGCGCTCCAGTCAAGCGCCATTCATCTGAGCGGAACGCGGGCACACCTGGTCGGTCAGAGGAGAGCAGCTTGGCGACCGAAACAGCCCCACGCAGGTGAGTTTCAACTGGATTCAAACTTCCGCTCGTGTCTCATTAACTTTTACAAACTTTGAGTCACTTTAACTTGAGGAAAATAGTCACCGTAAATACTCGGAGAGTGCAACTTTAACACATTTAAGCTAGCAGCAAACCTGTTATTAATGACGTTATGTTCGATCACAGCCACGGCGTGTTGGGAAAAAACATCGTAAGGGTTTAAAAAGAGTCAGAAAAGACAGTTTGAAGTTTTGTTTGTCGTCAGGCTGACTTTATTTTCCTCCTACCTGTCAACAGCACCCGGGTTAATCACTTGAGGAATGCGGTGCCATTAGGACGCGAGCCGAGAGCTGAAAGTTCATATCAACTTCAACTTTAAGTTAATTTTCACCAACCTGAGGAACTTTAAAAGGGATCATGGCGACAGGCGGGTTTAAGTCAAATGCCACGACAGACTTTTTGGAGGAATGGAAGGCAAAACGGGAGAAAATGAGAGCAAAAATGTTGGGGGACATTGCCGCAGCGTCTGGTGCTCCCCTGGGCAGCAGCAACACAAACAGTAGCCGCCACGGCGCTCCACCGGGCACCGAGCACACCAACAACGGCAACCCGGACCGAAGTGCCTCCACTGGGAACTGCCTCCCCTCGTCCTACTCCGTGGCTCGGTCCTCCTCCGGCACAGCTTTGAAGAGACCCGAGGAGGAAACGCACCACCCTGCCCACCCTGCTTCACCCACAGGCCCCCCGGGGAGCAACCTGAAGAAAGCCCCGCCTCAGATGGAGAAGCCTCAGTCCCCGGACTCCAGCCCCATGGCGTGCAACGACAGCGACAAGGAGAGCCCCTCACCCAGCAGGGTCAAGGAGAAGAACAGCAGTGGCCCCAGTGCCAGAAAGGGGAAAAAGCAGATTGAAAAGAGGAAGCTGAGGGAAAAGAGGAGATCAACAGGTGTTGTCAGCATACCATCCAATGAGGTGAGTCAGTCCTGCTCGTGTTTGTTGTCTCCTCAGCAGGGAAAGTACATTTTCCTCTGGCTGTTTTCTCCACAGGGAAGTCAGAGATACAGCAGTGGTGGGTATCGCAGCAGGATGCTGCTGTTTATGTTGTGATGGAGGTGGCTGTCAAAACTATTTGAAGAACCCTTTGACAAGTGTTATTGTTCCTTTTACTCTTTGCTGCAAGTAAATTCAGAACACTCCAGAGGCTGCATCATGAACAGAGCCTGATTGAGACTGTGTTTTTAATACCGGTGTCGATATTCTTATTTTAGAGTTTAAAATACAAAAGTGATATATAACACTTATTAGCAGATTTTATGACCAAAGTATACGTTAGGTTGTAGTTTTTACAGTTTAAAAACATAATTTTGCATCAACCAATAGTTATTGTCATCGTCTACTTATCTTTGATTTGTTTTCAAGTTAATGCATCTGTTGTTTAGTCTGTATAATGTCACAAAAAAAGAGAAAAATTAGCTCTTGGTGATGTCTTCGAGTTGCTTGTTTTGTCTGACCGACGGTCCAAAACTCAAATGTTTTCACTTAACAACAACATACAGCAGAGAAAAGCAGCAAAGCTCTGCATTTTTGGAATTCATCTTGTGAATCTTTGTTTTTATTTGCACTTGATAAACGACTCAAATGATTTACTGAATGTCAGAAGAGGTGCTGATTTCATTAATGGATGTAATGCAAGAGAAATGTTATGCTAACTTGGCAAACATAACAGAAAACTTCACTCAGAACACAGGAGAAGAATAAATCCTACAATAAATCAAGATGAAATCTAAGATAAAAACTGATAATAATAACTATTAACTTAATAATAACATACATTTAAAAAAAAAATTAAATATCCTGTTGCTAATAGCTGATGCTTTATTTTTTAGCATTAAATTGACATGTTTGTGGTGCAGTTTGTCATCACTAATCAACTGATTTGTGTGCAGATACTGATGCTAACAGCTGATACAGTCATCCACATGTGTTGGTCAGACTGTAGTCTGAAAGAAAAGTAGTGGGTTTGCACTTGAATACCTGTGGCCACCTTATCAGTCACGGTTAAAACAGGGTGGCTAGCGTGCGTTCGTGTAAAGTTATATAATGTAAATACAGCAGCATGAAGCTCACGCCCAGGAGTGAAGCAGCTTTCCATTAAATGTCAAGCTGTGGAGAGATTTGCAGAGTCAGGTCAGAGGTTATCATAAGTGCAAGGTGACTAATTATTAGTGCAGGGTTGGTTCTGTAACTTGGTTATTGTTGTATTAATGTGTTATGTTTTGATACGACGTTTTAGGCTCAGTTTGCACCACAGTAGTTCTTCTTTTATTTCTTTTGCAAGTTCATGTGTTTTTAATTCCTGACTGTCTTTCTTAACATCCTGGGACCATGTTGGAAAAACGTTCTCGCTTTAACACATCCATAAATAATTCAAACAGGAGAAAAGCGCTTTCTTTTCAGAAGTCTCTGAATTCCTCCCGTACATGTGTCTGGTTTAATCGAGCCTCTGTAGCGAGAGAAATGCAAGCAGCTCTCAGATGTTCGGCAGGGGGAAGACGAACCAGAGGGTGGAGGGAGGGACGGAGGGCTTTTTGGCTGGTGGAGGAGGTGTGTATGTTGGAAAGCGGTGTTGGGACGCTCATTGTTTTTGAATTTAAATCATGTCACACTCTGCCTAATTCCTGTGGTTTAGACACATGCAGGAACTCTGATATGAAGCCATGCCAGCCAACAAGCGCCGCCGGCCAGTATTTTCACACACGCACATGCTGAAAAGGGCTCCAAAAAAGTTGGAATAAATGTTTTCATTAAGGTGGTGCAAGTGTGATGCCTTTTGGAAGTGCTTCATAACCGCCCCTGCTTCCCGGATCCCCCTCCTCTCATGTGGTAGCCACCCTGAGCTCGGTGCCCTCGGGGCAGCACAACTTGGAGTTTGACCAGTTGGTCCGTTGGCGCTCCACATCCTGTGATTAGGTGCTCTCTCTCTCAGCAGCGCCGAGCAAAGCCGTTTGAATGCTGGTCACATGCCAGCCTGTAATACTGGGCTTCAGCCTTCCGGACTGTGCCAGATATGTGAGCTCGAACCCATAGGCAGCTGATTATGCCGAATAAAGTGGGCGAACAGGCTGTTATAGGGGCAGCTGGGAGGTAATCTGATGAAGTGGTGAGCTGATTTGTGTGAGTGAGGTGGAGAATTGGACGTCTTTGATCCCAGCTGGAGTGGTCTTACAGTTTCCAGAGATATCCCAGAGTTTGCATCTTATTTTAGGCACATATTGAGAAAGTTTACATGTCCACTAGTGTCCCAGATAATCAGGCTTTTTGGGACGTTCCCCATTATGTGTTTGCTCTTATTAAATTCTGGCCCCTTGTCAAGTAACTCATGGAATTAACGTTAATTAGCGACAGCTGATGTGACCTGCTGTTGGCACCGTTTGTCACGTTGATGGGAACAAAAAGTTCTGGCTAAAACGAGAAGCTGCCACCTGAATGCATGAGACAGAGAGAGAGTCGTAACTTTGCAAATCTGCGTGTTTTTGCCAATCTGGACGTCAGAATCAGAGTCAGGCTCATTTTAGCTGCTTCTGGTCCTTTCATTTTTGTCCGGATCAGCCTGATTCTGATAGTTTATGATTTTTCGATTTTTTACGGTTGACTTGGGGCATCTCTGTTGTAACTCAGATGTTAGATTGTATTATCGCTCTCATCTTCCATTACTGATGATCAGATAAGTATCCGATAAAGTCGGCAGAGTGCTGACAGCCTGAAACTAAACCGGGGTCATAGTTAAATGCTGTGATAACTCAGAAATGATAGATGTACTTGGTGCGGAGGAGTTAAGGACATGCCTGCAAAGACGATCAAAAACCTGGATAATACTTACACAATATATCTTTACTGAATATTAATAACCAGATGTTCCTGTTATGTTCAAAACCAGGATACTTGTGTGCATGGAAACACAGTCTGTGACAGATTTTTGTTCAAAAAACTAATTCTTGACTTAACTATCAAGGCGTCTGTGGTGCTTTGATAGTCCTATGGATGTCCTACTCGAGGTCAGTGAGGTCATACACTTACTAGCTAATTGTCTCATTCTAAATGAATGAAAAGAAAATCGGGATAAATGGCAATGCACAAAGAGGTTTGGTGGGATGAGGCTTCTGACAGTTTTCTTCTCATGAATTATAGACCTACAGAAGTGCACAGAATAATGAACTCAGTGCAGTCAAAATAAACTTTGTATAAAACATTCTTCACTTTTTTGACATGTGATGAGTCAGCAATAATTTCAGCCGTAAACTGTAAGATAAAGTTAAGAGTTTCATGTTTTTATTACATAAATTCTACGGTTATTTTTCTTCCTTCTTCCTTCTTTCCACCTTTATCTTCAAAGGTGTCATATTTGACTTTGAGGTAATATTACTGTTTGGCAAACGCTCACATTCCACACTAAGTGCTAATGTTTAGCTAACTGTAGCCACAAAGACTAAATAACAGTTAAAGTTTTCTCAACCCACTTGCAGTAATTAAATCTTTATCTCTCGGAGCTCATGAACTGAGATTCTGCAAACCTCGGAAATGAGCGAGAAAAATAAATATGCCAAAACTGGCAGCACAGCAGACATTTATCCCTTTGTGTCGAATGTTTCCGTTCCTCCTCGTGTTGCATATGAAGAGAAGCAAACTATGCAAATGAAGGTTTCCTCGTACAAACTCCCTTTGTGATGTGAATATGAGTGGACAGGTGTGAATCGAGATGCCTGGGATTATCTCCCCACTCGCTCTTTGCAGCATAATGGCTGTCGAGCGGGATTTGAGAGCTGCGGGGGAACCCAATCTTCTGCTTGTTGAGACTAAAATGGCCTGCTAAAAGATCCACGCTTTACTGGAGGAAAGACACCTCTGCACAGCATCAATCACAGCCACCTCCTGCGCTCCAGGAAGGTGTCTCCTCCCTCTCACCCTGCTAGCTGCCTCAGGGTGGAGGGCACCGTCATTGATGCTGACCTCTGACCTGCTCACGACATGATTATGCAACAGAGGAATGTAGAAACGAGCGAGTGTGTGTGCAGAGAGGTCGAGTGCTCTCATCTGAAAATGTTTTGGCATGTGATGTAAGCATGTTCCCTCGCCGTCGGACACGCCACATGCAGTGCGATGATGATTCACGTCGCTCATTGTGCGGCTTTTTGTGACCTCAGTGAGTTATGAGGCCCTGGTCAGACTTTTGCAGCCAGGGAGTGTGAATTGCGTTTCATGTGGACGGCTCTGTCTCACAGAGGCTACCGCTGCTGGGGAGCGTGGAGCCCGCCGGCCCCTCGCAGCTATTTGTCTGCAGCGTCACTGAAGAGGTCAACAGGTTCAACATGCGATACTGTGCCGAGCACTCAGGCAGTTAACACTGTGGTGATAGGAGGACCTGGCTGACAAGAGGGGGCCTTGTTTAAACTGATCCTTTGTTAATCCAGGTTTTTCATTCCACATGTTTTATACAAACATATTCTGACATCTTAAAAATCACTTTCCCCTTGGCAGGTACTATTTCCAATTTATAGAGCTGTGCTGCCATTAAAAACATGGAGCTGGGTTCAAAAATATTTCTTACTGTAAATATAACACACTGTACCGCAGCGTCAAGTGGAAATAATCAGATACAGAAAGTGACAATGTCGGA
>JAQFJA010000015.1:16060165-16080516 GCA_029874485.1 Naso brachycentron
TACTTTGTTTGTTTTTGGGTTTTTTTTTTACAGATCACACAGTAAAAAGCCTATAAACAAATAAGAGAGGGTACAATATTAACAATAACAGCTGGTTTTAGGTTTTACGTAGTGAAGATGACCTCACTGTGAGTCTAATAGTTGTTTTCCAGACAGTTTCAATTATAAAGCAATTGCAAACGCAGAGACTAGTTTTTACAGTGAGTCTCCTCATGTGTGAACTATTGTGAAATCTGGAGGAGGCGACATGTTTGTAGCTTTTCATTTTTAAAGAGCCAAGTAGACAAAAAAAAGATTTTCTATAGAGCGGCCTAATGCCATCACTAAATTAGATTTTTAAAAGACACTCCCTGCCCAAACGAGATGCTTTGCCTAAAATAAATGAATTGTTGTGACCTGCTCAGAAGCTGCAGGGCGGCTTGCCAGCGGTATTTGTTTTGTTTCTATGAGACACTATCTCCTTAATTAGGCTGTGATTTAGGGTTTGAAATTCCTCTCCAGAAGGCCAGATGTGTTAAAACAACAAAATGAAAAAATCTCAGGAGGAATTCTGTGCTTTCGCAGCCATTCTTCACTAATGGCTGGATCAAACCTCTAAGCAAACAACAATACCCAAATGTTCCAGCTACTTGGGCTGACCACTGCGTTTTATGTGATATTTGATTGAATGCTAAATTTGTCTGGTTTTCTTTTGAAAGAGGCAACATTCCCTTCTGGCTCAAAAATCTTCCTCCTACAAGAGTCTTGTTACTGTCAAATTTGCTTTAAATTGGTGCCGGTATCTCAAAGCCCGCTGCAATAATGAGATTTGACTTGACAAAGAACTCAAAAAGAACACAAACTAGCTTGAAAATGATCAGTTAGATGGACATAAGAACAAAAGTACAAACTTACTGACACTAATTCCTGGTCCATATAGTATAATTGTTCATCATACTGCCGTATAAATTCAATTATAGAGATTAGTTTTGTTGATCCTGTGTCGCAGTGCTGCTAAATGTTGCAGACGATGTCACATACCTTCTGGCAGCCTTAATGGAGGAGAGAAACTGCATATAAATGGTTAAATTCAGAGTGCTCTCTGCTAGAAACTTTCTGTTTTGTAAATCTGACTGATTTTGAGCTGCCCAGAGTGTCTGATAGTCTTGGTAAGAATCATAATTTTGAAGGGAACAGCAGCTGATAAAAAGGTCTGGAAATGTTGAAAAAAGCAAATTTAACAAATAAAAAGTAAAATAATCCAGTAATGTTCATACATTTTCAATGTAGCGAGTCCCCGGGACCCACAGGTGGTGGTTTTAGCGGGTCCCTGGGAAATTCAATGGGTCCCCATTAAAATTCTTTTTTTGGGTATTAGAAATTAATGGATATATTAATATGTGTTTAAAATGTATCTGAAATAAAACAAATAAAAATCCAAATCTGAAAGGTTTAGCCTATTACAAAACAATTGTCACAGCAGCATGACATACAAAACTCAAATAAAACAGCATTTTTGTAGCAACATAAAACTTATGTTGAGTAAGTTTGCTGCGTCCTTTCAGATTTGAATGCATCAGGGACGCAGGACACGTACCTAGCAACATCACCAATAATCCACATTATTTTGGGCCCAGAAGTCACATGTCATAGACGTACCTGTTTCTGCCCACTGACCGCACAGCCACACCTGCTTCCTAGGAGAGTTTTTGATCTTCTGCGAGGCTCCATGATGGCAGCACCTGTGTTTGCCAGAGGATGTGACACCTCAGCAAACCTTTTATTGCCAGGTGTGTTGCTCAGGTGCTGGTCGGGAAACACAATGGTTAAGCACTGCCATCAGGTGCCCTCAGGCTGCTACTGCTCTCCAACTGCCCAACAGTTACACAACAAACACACAAGCACACACACACACTCAACAAAAACGCACACAGAGGGCGAGGCAGACTCACCACTTCTTGTTCTCTCAGCAGCTGTCTTCATCGTTCACTCGGCAGGTACAGGCTGTCTGTTATAGTCTTTAGTCCTGTACAGAAGAGTCTCTGTTATTCCACACAGGCACTCGTGGGCATGTCAGTATGGCTGAGTTTAAGAATTGTTTCACTTAAGAATCCCAGTTATTATCTCCTTAGATTCTGGTTGATTTTCAAACAGCAAAAACTGATTTTCTTGTTGAAAACTTCATGTTGGCAGAGCAAAAAAGAAGCAGCTCAGCCTCGAGGACAATACAGCATCCAGCCGATGTGGAGCGTGCAAGCACCAGAGTTACCATCTAACTCAACATTATCGTCTCCAAAAAAGGCAGCGTTTTTGATGTAATAACTAAATAATTGCCTTCAGCATCCAGCATTCTACAGTTAAACTAAAAGTCTAAAGTTTGCGAAGCGGAGCAGCAGACGAGACCTGATGACCAACGAGTTGCGGCATTAAACAACATAAACCTGCTCTGAGGGAAGGAGATAACTTAATGCTCTATGCAAATTTCCATTATTCTCCTTGAAGAATATTCCAATTTTTCAAAATTAGAGTGATGCTTTCATTTTAGTTTTCTCCATCATACTTAGTAAACCCAATATGACATGTGAAATAAAATTTTAAAAGGTAAAATTGTGACTTTACACAAATGTCAATGAGTAATCGAAAAGATGACCAATATTCACACAGGCAAACCCTATTTGAAAGACTACAAAAATGTCAAATCCAAAATGATCAGTCAATCAAAAGTTGGACACTGGACTTTGCTTTAGAATACAAATTCAACAAATCAGGAAGCATTTTTAATCTTGTTGTCACTCACCCTAGTAAGAAATTGACATTGAAAAATGCAACCTGCTTTTGTTAATGTAGTTTGGTTTTTATTAGTGAAGTAGCTTTTTTATACTGAAATCTGTTTTATAGAAACCTATTAATCTGAGAGACGGAGAGAGCAAACCTTTGAAAAGTGTAAAGTAACACAAAATGGTCTATGTTAAGTAGGACTCGACCAATATATTGGTTTCTGATATTATCGGTCGATATTGGCCTATGGCAGGAATACTGGAATCGGTACATAATGTGTGTGTATATATATTGGCTAATATATTGGATATTAGAATTTTTTTTTTGCTCCCTAGTATCAACAATACCCAAAATTGCCATATCAGTCAGGCCCTAATATTAAGCCACTCTTGATCAAATGTTTTATGACTTAAGTATGCAGTTTAATTGCGCAGGGCCATTATTGTCCCAGGATTTTTAAACCAAAAACTCTTTCTTTTGCCAGCTTAGTAACCATTCCTAAAAAATTTGTTGAACCTTTGAACAAGACTGTAGGATGGGTAGGTTAGTTTTCTTGTAAAAAAATCTCCAGTTATGTCCCTTTCTACATTTTGAAAGATGTTGGACAGCAGCATCATCAAGTATACCGAGAATGTGTGAAAGCTATTTGCACTGTGGTTACTGCTGCCAGTTTCGTAGCTTCCTGGATGTGAGGACCTGGCTCTACCCCTGCCCAGCATGTCTGTGGTTCTTTTGATAGGTCTATGAAACCTGAATAGTCCCAGAGTTGTTGGAGCTCTGAATGAGCGCGAGCCCTCGGCCAAGAAAACCCAGCGTCAGCAGCCAAAAAACACGATGGCCTAGCAGAAAGGCAGCGGGCACTGAATGGCACTTGGCTCTCTGACCGTCTCGTTCTCATTAGATAAACCCAATCGACAGAGAGGCGGGACGGCTCTCTGCCTCTCATGCAGCACAGCTCCACAATGGCCCAAGACATCTCGTCTCTTTGTGGGCTGTCCATCATGAGAAGGGTCTGCTGACACAATACCCCTCTTTTTAAGCGAGTTCAGTCCATGCCAGGTTGCAAAGGTTGACCAGCGCCATTACACTCAAAAGCTTTTGTGGATAAAATAGAGGAATGGTCTGGGATAGCACATGGTAAACACTCGATCTGGCATTGTGCTGTGGACCAGGATTGGCTGTACACACGAGGAGATACCAGACATTCCAAGGAGTAAGTTTGTGGAGAATTTGAGGCCTCCAGCCACAGCTCGCGGTCAGGGGTCACATTGTAGTCTGCTGATAAGATAAGCTAACTCCACGGTACAACATGTCCTTCCTATCTGTCTCTGTCAGGAGTGCGATGGTGCAGTCAGATGTACAGAACATGCACCACAGTGAGTCTCATGCAGAGTTCAAAATGGTGGCTATCATGAGTAGCTTTGATTTCATTTTTTAAAATATTTAAACATTGTCAAAAGGAGCAGGACTGTTTAAGTTTTAATTCCAGTTTTATGCGCCAGTAGACCCAAAAGTTGTTTTTGCTGCACGAAGACACTGAACACATATGTTCATAGTACATGATGTCCTCTAGTGATGAGCACAGAAGTGTAGAGTCCTATTCTATACTAGTCCAGGGCTAAAAACAAACTTTTTTCAGCACCGTCTAAAGAAGCAGTTTACTGTCCTGAAGTTCGCCTGATGGTTTGTTTCACACAACCATC
Source organism: Naso brachycentron (assembly GCA_029874485.1). Taxonomy (NCBI): domain Eukaryota; kingdom Metazoa; phylum Chordata; class Actinopteri; order Acanthuriformes; family Acanthuridae; genus Naso; species Naso brachycentron. The sequence goes on from JAQFJA010000015.1 coordinate 16,064,626, forward strand.
TGGGAATGCTCCATTAAAAAACATGGCACTTAAATACTTGGCAGGTGATTGGATAAGCTGTCTCATCGAAGGAAGGCGGGAGAAGAGCGAAATCATTTTTTCCATCAAGAAAAGCCTTTATTGTTGTTCTTTGCTCTTCTCTCAATGAAGAAATACTCTTCAGTCCTGACAGAACTGATGCTATAGCTGCATCTACGCTAACCGTGCCTTAGCTCATGCCAGTGCCTCCTCTAAGGAGGCTGATTGGTCCGGTGACCAGTCTGCTTGGCAGGAACGGATTGCTTGAAGCCTGGCAGATGGATTTGCCTGATATTATGATCTCACAAGTCCAGCTGCCTTGTAAGGTTAGTTTCTAGTGTCTGTAATACCAAAATTGAAGTACTTTTACCTCATAATTGTGCTTAGATAAAGAAGCTCCTTGGAGATTTGTAAGTCAAAATAAAGAGGCAGATTTCTTTTATAATGCATAGATTTTTTTTTCACATTTAAACATTTTTTTAGATGAAAACTTAAGTAGCATAACCATGGTGGAGCAAAAAAGGATGGACCCTAAAGATGACTGAAGAATAAAAAAGCAGCAGATTTCGACGCTGCCTCTGAGCCCTTTTGCCTCCTGGCTTCTTGTCCTTCTGTCCGCTTTTTTTCTCATTTTTAGCAGCTTGTGTAGTTTTCTAAATCCTACCTGCATTTGGATGACCAGCGTAAGATTTAAAAAAACAACAGGTTTAGTCATTTGTCCTGCCACAAGTGCTGCTTGAAAGTGTGTATTAAAGTGTTGAAACATCACCGCTGTGCAGTGGCTTGGTCGGACGGGTGAGTTTATGCTCTGTGCTGCGCTGTGCACATAACATCAGGACAGGAAGGAAGAAATGTGCATGCCAGCACCAGGGTGAAAACAAGATTAGGGGTTAGACAAAACACAGGGCCACTTCCCCCTGCGGCCTCTGTACGGCACACAGCAGGCACCCCGTTATTACTGCTGGTTTGCAGGAACAGGAATCATTACAAGGACGCAGGACACAGGAGAGGCTGCCGGGATAAATGCTCTAGCAGCCGTCACCACTGGCCTGCCCCCGCCGTCTCTATCTGTCTTGAGTTACAGCCGTCCTGGTCTGTGGTCAGTGCACACAGATGGTGAATCTATTCACCTCTCTCACGACGGCCCAAAGCTGTCGCGCTAGTTGAGGGAGAATCAGTTTATCACTCAATGTCGTGTGTTAAGAGGATGAGTGTCAGTATGGACATGTCAGGGTGGCTGAATGTGTTGCTCTGCAGAAAACACATACAGAGAAAACGAAACAGCCGACTCGCTGATGGGCTCGAAACTATGAGCTGCATCCCTTCCCCTCCTTGGAGGAGCAAGTCAGCAGTGTTTACGTGGAGGCGGCTTGAGCAAATACACAAGAAAAGATAAAGCAGCACCACAGGACTGTTGTCTATTTCCTGGGATTACAGTGTTTATACCTAGAGGAAATATAATGGAAAACATAAAAACAGGCATTAGTCAGGTTTTATGAACCAAAAGGAAATATGTCTGACTAACATGCACCCACACAGCGGTAAATTGACCTTATTTAGGTCTTTATTTTGTATGTTTATACCTCAGTTGTCGTGGCTACATAACTAAGATTTTAAATCCCTTATTCTGGCAGGAATGGAGGTGATGTGTTTTATCTTCAGAGGCAGGAAAGCCAGTTAAATCATTTGAAATGCGAAGCAGACTTGGCATTTTCTAATCGATTTGTTAAACTGTAATATCTGTTTGCATAAATCCAAACACCAACTAAATATTCATCAGAGATCTGAGGCGAAACCAAGTAATTACACAATTTGCCATGATCTTGAATAAATCTACAGCATTAAACAAATTCAGTTAATGTCATTCCATTAGCAATGTTGCGCCGTTTTGAACTGCCTTTCATGCAATCCTTCGTTTTCCTGTTAAACTCATTAAGTGTTGCTTACCTGCAACTCTTAATTTAACCCGCCTCTTGATTTTAATGTCTTCAAGAAGTACTCTAAAGCTCATGCACAGCTGGTTCCTGGTTTGAATTGGTAATGATTGTTTTTGCACCTGAAGCTGACAGGCAAAATACTGCTGTTTTTCAGATTGATATGTTGATTTGAATGAATTAACATCAAGTTGGGTACAGTGCTCGCCGTGTTCATAAATGCTTGGTAAACTGCTGTCGATCTTAAAGACTGTCAGTTTATGTGCATCAGAAGTAAAAGAAGAAGCATAAGTTTTAAAACTATTATGGTCTGTTGACAGCATGGGGCTGCAATGAGCCCGTTAAAAGCGGACAAGAGGGTCGTTTAAGGTCACTAGCCTTTTATAAACTGCACTTTGTTGTAATCCTTGGTTAAGAGCCCTCTTAGCTTTACAGCAAGCTAATTGAAGGCTTTGCAAGAATCACTAACAGTCACTGATATTTCCTCTCAACACATGTAGTCACTGTAGTAACACCATGATGAATGTACGTCTCCAGGAAAAAAATCTAAATATTTGATTTAGCAACTTTACACACTTGATTTTCTTTCTGTAAAGCGAGTAAGAACAACGCAGTCCACGGCCCTCCTGCCAACAAGCCAGAGGTGTCTCTCCAACTCTTCTTGTGCTGAGCACAGGCAGTCATTCAGTACATTTACATGATGTTAGAGAAAGTGGATTTACTGTGTTAGTCCAACTAAAACTGGACTTTAAAATACATGTAAACATGTCAGTCTGACTGACACTTGCTTTGCTTCCGGCCTGTTTTGATTAGTCGGAATCAACACTAACATCCTTCAGTTTTTGTCCTCGCCGGTCAAAAATCAACTCAACCGCTCTTTCTGTCGCGATGTTGCTGGTAGTCGGTCTGGACGACATATTGCTCTCCATCCGCCAGAGGTCATTCACATCGTATTCAGTCAGGAATCAGTGTTTTGCACATGACAGAGAGTCCCAATGGCAATCTTTGACCTGGAAGGCGAACAGCATGAATTTATAGAAACAGCCGTAAAGAAAACGAGCATATCTTTAAGTACGATGGATAGTGTGCATGCTCATTTGTACCAAAAGTGAAGTGTAGATACACAATGTACTGTGCTGTAAAGTTGTCAATGTTTTGATCATTCAACAATGAAACCGCTAGACGCTTGCTAACTTGTTTGTAGCTTGTAAGTCATGTGAAATAATAGGTCAACTGAAAAAAAGGTCCAATAGCAACCAGCTGAAAGGGACACATCGCTGCCTACCGTAGCAGAGACGGACATACTTTCTGTCAATGAATCAGTTCTCCTTTAGCACTTGTATGCTGGGACAATGACAGTAGTCCAGTTAAATGTCCAAATCGAGCTATAAGAGTAGCTCAACTTAATTGTGCATGTAAACATACTGTTTGGATGTTTGGGGGAGATGGAAGGACTTTTCAAAACTGTGCTGTAGGGATTTTTTTATACTGTTAAGCATAAATCAAATACACAATCGTTGCCAATAAAAGATATATAGTTGCAGTTTTCTGCCTTTAAACTTCCTCATGTGTATCTGCCAGCTTATATGCAAACAGCAATATCTGTGATAGCCAGATATCGGCCTGACTTCTTGCCAGGCCTGAATATCTGAGCAGGGGCCATGTGGTTTTCTTTGGAGATCTGCAGTGTTGTAGTGCAAAGTCTCATTTATACAGAGTGAACCCCCCCGAAGCTGTAAATACTCCTCTGTCCTCTCAAGCCTGCACACACACAAACACACCTACAAACTCTTTACAAGCCCAGTCAGAACTGCTGCTCTGTTCCAACCCACTGTGGAGGCTATAGACTGTAGAACAAGTTTGGCAAACTTAAAGTGTGCCAAGGGCTTTTTCCCACAGATGTATTAAAGCTTTTTTTGACAGTCAAAGATCTCAGCGCAGCCCTGCTGAGAGCGACTGGCCTGCCCTCAGGCTTCAGCTCTGTCTGCCACATCCAGAGGAATGCTAATGCTGCTATCTCTGGGTCAACAGTCACAGCTGGACCCCTGTTGTTTGTTTGTCAGAATTTCCCCCCTTTTTTTGTGCATCACCCCCATGTAAAGTGAACTGATTTCGAGGTCTGGCTGAGTGCTGATTATGGTCTCCCTTGGCGTGAAAATGAGGGTCAAGAAGACTTCAAGTTCAAAGCCAAAGAGTGCAAAGCTTCTACTCGATAAACACATGATTTTAAAAGAAAGCAACCCAGGACTTTGTGGCCAACACAAGCTTTGATTCTTGAGAATGTCTTGTACGCTGTTTGACTCGACTTTGTCCCCAAAGAACCCACATCATAAAAACACTGTTGTGCGTTTCTGGGACTCAAATCAATGAAAAGGCATCAGATCTTGGAAGGGGTGAATGAATGTCCAGCTTTGGCTTTTGCTTGGAAATGGTGTTTTAAATCTTTTTTAATGCCTTTTTTTGTGTTTTTCCTCCTTTCATTACTCTTCTTCCTCGGTTCTGTGTTGGTTTCTGTAATATAATTATGCTCCCAGTTTGGCCTGAAGTCAAGCAAAATTCTAAGTTTGTCGGACGAAAACAGAGCACATTCTTCCTCTTTGCTAAAATAAAACAGGGGCCTGCTCTGAGTATCTTCCACTTCAGACTTACCGGATACTGCTGAGGATATTTTAATTAACATATACTTTATTTTAAGGATAAAGGTCACGGCAGAGGACACAAAGTATTGGTTTTCTCTGCCTGAATAAAAGTGATGTTTTTGGCACAAATGAGGAAGGTCCTGTCACACCTTTTTGAGGTTGTCAAATGATGTCTCACTTCTGCCCAGAGTTGGTGTACCTCTGCTGGACCTAGCACTGACCTTGGCAGTCGGTAGTGTCACATTAATCAGGCTGCAGCTCCGGGGTGGATCTCCTCACTTTGATCTCTGCCATACCTGTGCGCAGCACTCCGCCTGTCTGTGTGTGCCGCTGTCTGAGCTGACTGGCAGTCCTGATTAAAAGACATTAGGCATCGGCATGCCAGCATCCCTCTTCTCTAATAGATCATCTTAATGAAGTCACTGTGCTGCGACGAGTGGCAGCTGATTAATACACACAAGTCATTAAGCTTGTTGTATATGAGTGTGCCACCAGTGGAGGTGCCCTTTGCTTGTTAAGAGATAAATCTGAGGGCTAAGTGGACACGGTGCTGGCAGGGTGACAGGGCAGCATGCGTGTTTATATTCAGTCTTATGCACTCGTTTCTCTGAGAAGAAGAGGGACTGTGCTGGAGTGAACTGGACAAGAAACCATATTCACCAAATTATCTCTTACCGGGTTTAAATTTACCCTTATGGCAGTTTGCAATAAATGAATAGTCTGCTTTCTGTATAATTTAAAGAGCTACAACCTGTTATGTTTAAACAACAGTTCAGGAGTTTACTATCTTAAACTGATGAGGCCTTAAAGATCCATGCCAGTCTGTTTTTGACTTTACCATTACCATTTTCACCATTAGCAGAGATCGCCCCTTTATTCTCCAGTTATTGTTAAAATTACACGTGAAAGTTACTAGGTATAAGGTAATTCTCCCTTCTAAAGAGAACATCTGTGTTTTTTTGGTCCAAAATTGCTTTTGGGGGGGGCTCAAATATTAGTGTGAGAAGGACACAGATGTTCTTTTCAACCAACGTCACACATCTTAAGTACTTTCTGTAACGTTTATTGAATTGGACAAAATGTAAACAAACACAATATCTCATGGATAAAGCTATTTTGGGAAAAATGAGTGGGGTTTATGTAATCGATGTGGCTGATGCTGACAAAGGACAATGACCTGTAGTAACACTGATATGGTCCTTTAAAGCAATGGTTCCCAAAGTGGGGGTCCTAACCCCACTTTGGGGTCCAGGGTTGCGAGACAGAGAAAGGGGCGTAAGATGCCTTCAAAAAAAACAAACCAAAAAAATTACAGTAATTTAAAATTGCATATTCAACCATTAATTGTATAAATTCTGCTTATATTCTGTCTTAAACTGCTTTGATATAATAATATTGCTGTTGGGCTGTTGTTCTTTTGTGTTGTATTGATGCCCTTGTAGGCCTAACAGTGTGTTCACGCAGCTGTGCACAACACTGTATGCCACCTCCAGGGTTGATGGAGGTCGCCAGTCTCTGGAACCCTTGTTTTGGGGGTCGCAGGCTGAAAAGTTTGGGAAACCCTGCTATAAAGAATGGGGACAAATGTAAAAGTAAGCGATCACTATCATATTACTCAGGCCTAATTTGAATTATGATTTGTTTTGGTAGGAGATATTTACCATAAATGATGTACTGGCAGTACAATGTGTGGTCATTAAATACAGTTATCAGTGACTGAAATACTAACTTCTCGCTCGAGTTAGTAAGTGGTTGTTTTGACGTCACATCGAATAAAAAACAGAGACTTCCAAAAGATGAAATGTCTTTTTAGTGACAAAACCAGAGCAAAAATGTTGTGAATAGATGTTCTGTGGAGCTCATACAGTACATCTTTTGATGGCTGGTTAGTTAATGGTAATCTCGTTTTGTGTTGCTGCACCAGTGGTTGCCATGGCTACCATTGTAGCTATAAGTACCTCTATTTATAATGTGTTAAGCATGTAATCAGAGGTAGAATGAACAACAAGTTTAACTCTGAGATTTAATTTTTTTGCACATTAGAATTAAATAAATGATATAAAAAAAATAATGTACATTAAGAGGAAACACCAAGAAGGGCTTCATAATCATCTGTAGCTTAGCACAATGTGCCTGAAACATATGTGGATTATATAACACCTCTGTGTTGTATTCAAAATTGATCTCTGTTTATACAGTGCATTCTTCGGTATAATTCACCCTGTCTGCGTGGACTTGCTGCTGAACATTTGGGTGACCTCAGCTTTGGCAGCCAATCATTTTTTACCTTTTGTATGCTCTCTTTTGAATGCTGCAAGTCTTAAAACCCTGAAACAGCATCACTTTGACAGTCTCTGAAAAGGCAAATGCTGGAGTTGGACACTAAAGCACTCTGCCTGCTGTTGTGCAGACAAAAGATTCAGATGAATTCAGATGTCTGCAGCCAGGGGCAGAGGTTCAGAGCAGATGAAGGATCATTTTCCTCCGCAGAGAGAGCGTTTCCAACCACTGGAGGCATTCCTATAGACCGTGAAGTTCTGCTCCAGATGTAGCTTCTATAATTCTTCATGTGCAGAGTGATGGACACGGACACTGAGGCTGAAGCAGACAAGGATACGTGCTTAACTTGTTTTATAAAGTAAACATTCTTGTGAGGCCCTGACAGTCCGTCCTGCTGTAAACAGGAAGCAGAGAGGATCAGGAAATCTGGCTGCTCCGTCTCATCTCACACTCATGTTTCTTTATCTCTTTGACTCGACATCCACTCGGCTTCATTATAGGAGGCAGTGCTGGTCAAATTATGGCTGCATTTTATAGTATTAAGCTAGATAATAGCTCATTAGGGTGCAGTTAATTATAACTATTTGTATATTGCCTTTATTTCCAGGATGAATTAAAATGTAAATCAGCAGTACTGAAGGTTTTTTTATATTTTAGATGAATCTGAAAGTCCTGGTGTTGTATGAAACATGCTGCAGTACATCATGCATACATACAGGAGTTAAATCTAGAGAGCATGCATCCAGCTTAATGAAGCTAAAACTGTGACTGAGAGTAGAAGTGACCATTTTGGCAGATAAAGAAAAATGTTATGCTTAGCCGAAAGTGGGATCCAGATGAGTCACTTTTATCTCAGTCACTTTGGTGCAAAATATTCTTAAAAATCTTTAAAAATATGCTCAATAACATCATTTGGTACAATGAAAAAGCACGCCCATTCAAAAAACATAAACAGTCTGTTAGCTTTTAATCTGCTAGCAGTTATCTGTCATACTAAAGAATGGTGCTTTGTATCTTTAAAATGTTCAGTAACTCTTCTCAACCCCTTGCAATGATAAATGTGAACACTTTGCTCAAAACAGTCAAAATCAAAACATCTGTCACATCGTCGCACTTTCATCCCTCCACATCTTCACAGCTCGTTTCAATGACCCAAGGTAAGAAATTGGCCAGAAAAATACACACACACATTTTGATGATGTCAGGAGCAAGAACATTCCTTATATGGTTGCACGCAGATCCCCTTTTTCCCTTTATTTGGAATAGAAGAAATGCACAGCAATTTAGAATACTGGAGGGCAAAACGGGCCGCATCGCGATCCAAAATAAACTTTTTGATTCCCAATTCCACATTTCAGGCAACTTTGTGCATAACAGAGTGGTTAGTCACTGCACAACGCACCATGTGTTGACACAGACGAAACGCTGTTTAATTTCATTTTCTGCCTTTCATGTACCGCATATGGATCTTAATCTGGAAAAGTTGCCGGCCGTAAATTGTTGCAGGAAAACATTTCATGTCAAGACTTGCGTGGGTTCATAAATAGATGGATTCAGTTTACAAAATAATGCATTCTGATGCTAGTTCATCACAAACTATGGAGGTCAAAGCCTCTGACATAAATAAGGTTGTATTTATTTGCAAGGCTTGTGTATGTTACAGTGTCCAACCTTGTGTCTTGCATGTTAGAGAGAAGAAAGGACTGAGTTACATCAGCAGAGGGAGGAGAGCCGTAGCATTAGACTCTGAGTGTGTCAAAAAGAAAAAGGGGGGCTGGCGTTTTCCCCAAGGACAACTGATAAACCGTTTGGCAGGAAAGGCCTTGCAAATGACTGCATTCCTTGTTAACCTTGTAAGGCTATTTTTACCACTAAAGAGCCTGTCGAGCGGGCACCTTTTGTTCGCCCTGCAGCGTGAAACAGGAAAGACTGGTTTGCATTGTGACTCTGTGGGAGTTTGGACCTCGATCACTGTCTCTCGTCACGATTCAACCATCCATCCTAACGTGGAGCTTTATTTGCTCAATGCATCTGCACCACTCCCGACAGATGAACCCAGTAACTCAACGCACAGATCGCTCTAATGTAATGCAGGAAGCTGAGGCTGTGCACATATTTTATAATAAAGCTCAAATTGCAAGTAAAGTTGGAGGTTTTCCTGAGCCATGTGCAGCATCTCTGCCTGAATAATGAAAGCTAACTTCCCGTTCCTCTGTCAAAAGGATGTTTACTCTGTATGTTTGTACATGTCTTTTACTGTGTTTTCAGGGGACATTCCGCTGGTCAAAAATCCCCTCTGATTGTCCCCAGGAGGTGAAAGGCCTCAAACAGGCCGTCTTCCTGTTGCCCTACTAGAGTCCATCCAGTGTTTAGTCATGTTTGAGCTGCGGCTCCTCAGGGATTCCTGGAAGTGAATGTGATCACGTCTTAAAAGGATTAAGAGGAGACCCTGGTTGTGCTCAGCCAGAGGTCAACATCGCTGTTATGGTGGGAATGACCTCACTTGTCACCATGCATCTTTCATCAACATCCACTAAAGTGACCAAGTTACTGTCGGCTTTCTGCGGGGACCTGATTTCTTCACTTCATGTAAACAAAAAACATTAAAATCAGAGAACGGCATCAGAGAAACCCTGATGAGCACAGCAGGGCTTCTGTTGGAGGGAACTGATTTCTTGGCCATGTTTTTAGGGGAACTTATGAGTTTCCAGGACTTTCTGCAAGAACAAATGTTCATGACAACACTTCAGACTAGGAAATTAAAGTCGGAGCATCTTTGTTTCTGAAAAGATGAAAACAAAACCAACATTTAAAAAAGTAGTTTTTGTACATTGGTAAGACAAAACTGTTCTCACAGCAGAGCCTGATCTAGTTGCACTGTCATAACAATATATGTTTTAAATATACACTTAAATAAACCAGCTAAGGTTCAGTAATATTCCCTTAACAGTGACTGAAGAGTAGTTTTGGGCCTATTTTTGAAAGCTGTTTTTTAGCACAGCAAATCAGGGCTGTGTCCCATTTCATGATTGGTTGCTGAAATATGTCAAAATGAGCAGAAAACAACAAACAGTGCATATAAGCATGATCTTCTTGCTTTAATGTTGTTTCTCTACCTAACCTGATTTCTTTTGTGCAGCGAAGTCTCTGCATGACGACTGTACTTGCTCCTCCCAAGGCTAATCTAATGATTTCTCTCTCTTCATCTGTCACTCCCCTCTTCCTCTCTTAGAGCCTGGATGAGCTGGATGATGACGATGCAGGGGAGAAGGAGCGGAGAGAGGAGGAGGAGCTGGTTCAGGCAAACACTTACCAGAACGAGGCCATGACAGCTGACCCCACCACTGGCCAATTAATGGTAAGAAGTGATGTAATAGGAGGCAGGAGGAGACTTAATGTTTTCGCACTTACTCTACTTGTGGTGGTGTGTGGCCATGTGGATAGTTTGGGTTGTATTTGCCCAGATTATAAGATGTATGTCGCTTAGATTTCAGCCTCCACGTCAATCCAACAGAGGTGAAGGGAATTTGGAGGAGGGACAAGATGTTTTTCCAGTAGTGTCTGTGTATTCCAGTCTTTTACTGTCTGCCATAGACACACACAATGTGCCACTTTTCTTCCATACTTTGCTCCTGCAGACTTTGCACAGATTTATACATCGGTGCTGCCTAACAGAGGCACTGTTGCTCAAGGAGACACTCAGTGAGCTCCGGAGCTGAGTTTGTGTGGAAAAACTGCAGTGATGCAAAACCCAAAGGTGTCTCAGCGTTTCATCATCGCTGTGAAATCAGTTAAAAGCAAAAAGAAACACCTTAAAATGCTGTTAAATCTACTTGGAAAGACTTCACCTGGTTTATGGTGGTACAGTTTTATTCCTTAAGCCGGGTGAAGTTTCACCATGTGTCAGAAAGTTGAAGCATTTCCCATGCAGCCACTGTTTTTATGTGACCTTCCAGAGCTGTAAAGTTTTTCTACCACAGTAATGCTGGCATGGATTGCCTGTAATGGATTAAGTGATCAGCTGAACAGGATTGTAAGTAATTGTTTATCATTGGTTAATCATTTAAGACTTCTGTCGAGCAAAAAAAACACATTCACAAAGATGAATATTCTCTGCAACTGCTTGATTTAAGCAGTTGCACACGCTGTAGATATACAAGTGTGCTCATTTTACTCTGTTCATAGTCTGCTTGGGCTGATACTACATATTCAGGCTGCACAGTTAATCAAAATCGCAGTGTGACCTTCGATTTTTCAATCTCATGGAGGTGCAATTATGCTAAAAGAGAAACGTGTGCGTCAAAATACTGTTTTAATTCAAATATTATGGTGTTGCAGAATGTTCTGGCCTACGCATCATGTTCTCCAGACTTAAGAAATCATCCCTGCAAAACCCACACCATAATCATTTTAACACTTTTTTCATGAAAATAAGAATAATAATGTAAAAATGATCCTTTCCTCTAATATCGCAAATCATATCGCAGTTACATTATCAGTCCAAATAATGGCAATGAGATGTTTTTTCAAAATCGTGCTGCCCTGTTAGGTATTATCGAATATTGTGATGTTTGCCGTCATTGCATTATTTTTCACAATATCACACATCGAACAGCTGTTACGACAACTTTAGGCTTTTATTTTGAAAAGAAAATGAGCTGGTTGGCGTACAGATAGGAGGACATAGTTTCAAAGAACGCCAGCTCAACAATTTCACAGTATTTTGTGTCAAAAGCAGGAGAAAATGGTGAGGCCCCTCACCTAACGATATTGTCGTCTGTTGCAATATTTGGGTGGGACAGCGTGATACTAAATTTTGTCGTTCAAGCCCTTACTTCATTGCATTTTTTTTTTTTTTTTAAACTGTTTATATTATATTCCCCTCATCCTGTTCATATATCCCCCCTCACTGTTGCTGATTAATCTCTATACATGTGCATTACTCTGCACTTTACGTCTTTTTTGCACTGTTGGTTTGATGCTAAACTGCAATTTATTGTCTCTAGTCTTATCTAAATGAGTAATCAGTTTAAAATATCAGTAGAAATACAGATAATGACTATAATCATTAGTCGCAGTCCCTAACATGAGCAGAAACAAAGAGCGGTGTCGTTTACATCCCACACCACTCCGAGCTTTTCACTGCAACTTAGGCAACAAACTCAAGAGCCTCTTTAATCAAACTTTATTTGAAAGCCAGTGTTGAGTCTGCTTTGTATGTGAGGTATCTGGCTCAAAGCAGCATGAATCAGAGACTGAGAGACTGAGACTTTTAATCTTGGCAAGTAATTTTGTGTTTATTTGATTGAAAGTGAACCCATGCAGACAGTTTGCTCTTCCTCCAAATAAGTCCAGGAGGCGTCTGCAGAGTGAGGACGCAAATGAATAATGAAAAAATTAAACCGAATCAGAAATGATGTGTTCATAATTAAGTCTTCTCATTTCATGGAGAGCAGTAGTTCATATGCAGTACTCTAGTGTTTGAATTTTAAAACTCACCTCAAATACAGGGAGTGATTTTCATAAAGAAATTGAGCACGTGGACTGTATGAAAAGCATCCAGCAGTGTAACAAAGACTGAAACCTCCACTCTGTATTTCTCTAAAACACCAACAGTTTGACATGAAAAGGCAATTTGAAGGAATTCGAATAATACAAATCTAAATTTCTCTACCACTGAGTGGCAACTCCTGTGGATGCTGCTAAGAGCTGCCTTCCAGATGGATCTGCTGTTCTGTATCAGCAGGCCTATTTGTTGTGGGCTGAAACCTTCTGAGGCTGTTTATGACAAGCAAGGATTTGTGTATGAAATGTGTACACAAACAACATACTAACAGGAAGATTGTGACAGCACCTGCTGGGGTGTCGCACAGGAGAAAAATCAAAAGCACAGTGTTTGACTATGTACATAAGGGAGTCCACGCATGAACGAACATCCGGCGATTCAGTACAATGAGTCTTCTTCAGCTTCCTCAAAATAAGTCCAAAGGCCAGTTTACACCAAAGATAACGCTGCTGCAACTACATCAGACACTGCATTGTTTCCATAGCAACGATTATCCGCACTTCTTGCTCTTTTCAGGGTTTTTTGAATCAGGTAACGATAATTTGTGGCATCTTAAAACATGAATGAAGACACTCACAAACAGCAAAAATATAAAAATACAAGGTAGAAAATTTGAAGCCGTCCTTGAGTGCTGCAGCGGAGGAACATTACCCAGTGAGCTTACACAAATTAATAACAGGAGATTCTGTAAATTTCTCTCATTTATTCCTGTAGTGGTTCAGACAATTAAAGGAGTTTATAACACATCTAATTAGCAGAAAAACATCAACTATCGAGACAGCATTTAACCAGGGGAACGTCTGATGAAAACGCTGCACTCTTAGCTACAGGTGACAGTGCTACGAGCTGATTGGCTGATGAAGACGTGCCTTAAGGTGTGTTCACTCAGAAAGCGATCTGTCATAATCGGGTGAGAGGATCACATACAAAGTCAATGCAAAGACGCGATGACGGGTGATGCAACTCTCGCAATATCATGCGAATCATGTGATTTAGCGTCCATCACGTCATTGCGCAAGTTGAAAATATTAATCTTTTCAGCCAATGTCACGTGACGCTGTGTCGTGACAGCCAGTCAGCGTTGAGATTCTCTCGATGTCACTGACGTCCCAACGTCCTGATGTCCCGACATCGAGTCAGCCAAATAACAAATGCTGTGTGTGAGTTCACTGAGCTGTACAACACGACTTCATGCATCAGGGGATTATGTAATGAACACAGACATGACATTGTTAAGTTTTCCAAGGTTTCCGGGGCCTCCACAACTAATGCAGTGCAGAAATGATGATTAAATCGGCCATACTTTATGACAGAGTAAATTGCAAGCCCCCCCTTCCTCCTGACTTTACTAACACCTCAACGGTGGTTGTGTGTGCACACACAGAGGTGTTCAACACAACTTTACACACCTCCGGATGATGATATGAACACAGACATGACATTGCTAAATCCAGCTTTTCTGGGACCTCTGCAACTGACAGAAAATGGCAAATATTAGCGAGCTTTGTCCCCTCAGTCGTGCGCATGAGGTGACTGAAGACAATATGATCCAGTGGGGTAACATGACGAGAAACTGGCGTTACTCACAAGTAAATTACGCTCATCTGTCTGAACACACTGTAAAACTCTCCTCTGGTGACTGGCTGAGATGGATCAGTTTGCACCGCTGCAAATTTCCCTGCTACCGTTTGGTCTCATCCTGAATCTTTGGTGCAAACTGGCCTTTAAGGAGATTCTCTGTCAGCCATTTGAAACAGAATATGTCCATTCATGCCTGTTGAATCTGTTCTTATCGTGGCAGTATGAGGCCTAACCCAGAGCAGATGTGGCTATCTGAAACTAACCATTAGATGTCTCACTGTCAGTCATATAAAACTGACATTCAGTTTCTGTTGTGCTCATAAGGAGCCAAACTGGAGGGAAAAAAAGGCATGAAGAGATCCAGTGTGGCCAGTGGATTTACTACAGAGCTATCGGTAAGACCTCTGTAAAGACTGAGCATCCCAAAAATGTGCCATTCCTCTTGGGCCTCATTTATCAAGGGGGAGACAAGAAATTGCCATGTCAGGCCCGTTATGATGTACGGCACCCAGTCGGGCCTCTTAGCTGGTGTCAAGATATCTGGACGAAAAGTTTTTAAAAAGGAAGTTCAGTCCAACTTCTGTTCGGAGCTGTGAGGCTGTTAACAGTCTCCCCAGGTCTCAGAGCGTTTCCCAAATAAACAAGCTGTAACTCTTCTGTGTTTGCTGCTGAAGTCACGATGGAAACTCCGTGAAGGAACTTGGATATGAACTATTAAATCAGATGTTTTTATATTCTGAAGAGATAGTACTCCAGTGTTGCGTTTAAATTTGCTTATATGGGTCTGCGTGTGACAGGACACATGTATTTGATATGTTTCGGCTCAGTAACAGAGGCCCTCTGCAGGCATGTGGTCCTGGTTATCAGGCCTTACCTCCCTCTGGTATGTAAGTCCTGCAGGGAAACCTGTTTAAGAGATCCGGCAGCCAGAACCATATGGAGCATTCCTCTGGATCATCTGCATTTAGTGTGACGCCTGGTTCACAACAAAGCAGCTCAGATCTCTTTCTGCCCCTCTGAGATGGAAAACTGCTGACAGTCCGAATCCTGCACTTTCAAACAAGCCTCATTTGCATTTTTAATTAACACCTTTCCGTCCATTACACAGTGCTGACGCGGAGCATCTTTGTGAACAGTAGGGAAACGTTTACTCCCCATCATGGCATTTCCAACCAGCAGCAGCCCCAGTGTTGGCAGCAAAGTGGATTTCATCTCGTTGCCTGAAACAATATTTGACCACATTCACACCTCTGTTGATTCAAGATTTTAAAGATTAGTCTTATACAAGCCAACTAAACCACACCAGTGTTTGTCTTTGACAGGACTGCTACCAGCAAAAACACTTAAGCAACATTTTCACAGCAAACCAGGGACACCACAGCAGCACTTAACTCGTATATTATTTTAAACATCAACATATGTTGCAGGTTAAGCCGTCCGAATGAGTGCAAGAAAATGTTTTAGAAATGCACTCAAAGCTGCCTCTAACACACACGCAGTAGCTGTACCAGTCTCAAAAACTGCAAGAGGTTAAAATGACTCTCTGCAGCTGTTTACGAGGTATTTTGCAGGTTAGTATTGTTTTCATCTTCAGCCTTCGATTTATGCTCCAGGTTGACATTTTGACATCTATTTCTTCAGCCTGCGTCAAAGACTCAGACAGCAGGGTGAGGGTGGCATCTGAATTAAAACGGTGTGTGAGAGAACTGCAAAGCATCTCCACTGAAGTAATAAAGTAGTGAGGAAGAAAAGGTGCAGTGTTAGCCCACACTTGAATCTCAACATGTGGATATGATAAATAAATCTAGGTAAAGGTAATAGACATGTGACAATATGAACATTTCATGTCACGATTAACCTGTCCAAAATAGTT
>JAQFJA010000015.1:16081406-16096399 GCA_029874485.1 Naso brachycentron
AGCCTCCAGCCATGGTAACAAGTTCAGACAATTCAATATGAATCAGGTAACTAATAGAGGACTGCACATCAGCGAGGCAGCTGAGATCATTCACCATTATCCCGATAACAAAAATTCATCACTATAAAATTGCAAAGATTTTTATCCCGATACATGATTATATCAATTTTTGTTCCGTCCCTAATCTACAGAGACGATCTGCGTTTATTTGGTCAAAAATCACTGATTGACAGAGAGAGAAGAGCTGAGAACCACTGAGTTGAAAGTTCTTACGCCTGGAAAAATAGTTCCTTACAAGTGCTTTAAGTACTTTTTGTAATGTTTATTGAATATGGACAAAATGTAAACAAATGGGACAAATGGGTGGGGTTTAAGTAATCTATGTGGCCAATGTTGACAAAGGACAAAAACATGTAGTAACACTGGTATGCTCCTTGAAAGATTTTAAAGTTTAATGAGCTGTCAAGACAAATCTTAGATCAAATCAAGCTGTAAATGTCAGAGAGTAATAGTTAAATGTCTTATCAATTATTCACAGTAGCATGAAGTGTTCTACAGGTGCTCATACACAACTCAGTGATAAAGTACTTGTTTTATTGTCGATGTTTGTCCCTCTGTATTCTTAGCAGCTCTGAGCTCTGCAGCGAGGCTTATAGGAGCTGTCAGCGCAGCTCAACCATGATAAATAAAGTTGCTCCAGCTCGCTCTGTGTGCAGCGAAGAAGTCGTACGTGAATTACGCCGACCTTGTCTCGCAGATTCATACACCAGACAGGAGGTTGCACAATGTGAAACACTGCCAAAAGGTGCAGCAGTAATGTTGCAAATGAAGTCTGGAATGTTTTCTGTAAACACAATGTGAAATCATTTTCAGATTGTCGACTGCAGCCACAGAGGGATGAAGATGATCAGTTTATCTTCAGAGTCCCTTTGCTTGCAGAACGAACGATGGCCTTAAAGCCTCAGTGTGTAATTAAAACGTGTTTGGTGCAGCACAGTTTAGCCCTGGTATTAGTTTGTCTCTTTTACTTGGCATCAAATACCAAACACGGTATAACGTCGTAGTAATTTGGGTATCATGCTGTATACAGCTAACATTAATTACTTGTTCTATATAGATGATTGGATATCAATTATTGTGACCTTTAGATAAGGAATCATTTCAAAAGTTCTGTACTAGATTTTGTCGTTTGCCAAACAAAACAGAGAGAAGAGGAAGAAACTTGCCTGTTTTTTCAGTGTCTGTGTTGATGGAGTCTCAGTAAGAATTAGCGAGGGTGGAACCCTGTTTGACACATAAATGGCTTTTTCTATTTTTTCATCTGCATTAATGTGGACCTGCTGCCTCAGTTTAACTAGCAGAGACTGTCTGCAGTCCTCAGACTGTGGTACAAGATAATGAATCAGCGTGAGACTCTGACAAAGTGCAAGTTATTGTAAGAGCTATATGCAAGAGTTTGTGTTCAGCCGCAGTCCACAGCACTCGACACTGACGATCCTGTACAGTGAGAGAAACTGATAACTGGTGTGGTGAGTCTGTTTCAATTTGTCACTTCCTGTTGTTGGAGAAGTACTTTTTCCCAGCACCAGGATTTCTTTTATACCACTTCACGCCTGTTTGTTCATTGTTGAACCGACCGAAAGAGTAAAATTAAGTGACTACTGCAAAGATGTAAGTGTGCAGAAATCGTTCTCATCAAGTTTCCTACCACTTAAAAAACTGAAAACCTCTCATGAAAGCCAGTGGATGTAGAAGACACCACCAGCTCCCCTAACAATGTGCAAACTACGATTGTCATGACCTCAAAATGTCTTCTGACCGCTGTGACCTTCGCTTCCTTTGTCGTTTTGACTTTCCCAACTCTTTTCCCCCTCAGCAAATAAAATAATCAATCCAGTCCAGAAGTGAAAGTTGCTCATCTCACAACAGATGGGAAATGTTAAAGCAAACAGTTGTTTCCTACATGGTCAGATTTCCTGTTGGAAACCACCAGCATGGGCTTCCAGGCCCGTTGTAAAGTCAAATAATCCTCCTGTTGGTTTCAGTCGCACACATTTACATTCAAGCAGCATTTTTTCTTTCAACATTGTCCTCTGAAACCTGTTTCTGTGAACCTGAGTTTACGATTAACTACAAGGTAGATATGTAACTTACTTTCTGATTTTGTCTTAGTTCTTAGATTTACCGTCAGTAACCTCAGTATGAGCAATCTGCTGTTGATTTTTTTAAATTCTGCATATTTAGAGGCATACTTAGTATGACATGAGTCTGTAAGTGGAGAACAGTACACTTGTAGAGTAGCACCATCTGTCTGCTTTTGACTAAATTCCTGATAAGACTTAAAAAGATAAGATGAGGCTGGTGCTGGCTTTTTAAGTGCAGCTGTTGGATTACATCAAATCCTAGAAAATGTCAAATTGCTCTCGTATCAAGGTGTTGCTTGAACCTGCTCTCATGTGCAGATGAGGGACTATTTAGTGTATGAGCTGCTGCGCTCTTACTGTCCTCCATCTTAGTAAATCCATCCAGGCCTGAGCCGGGGAAGAGATGAGAGTGGGGATTTCATCCACAGGTAATGGATGATCTGTCACTGAGACTGGGAGGCTGGTGCGCACAAAGAGTCGGGCGCAACGTTTCCCTTCACCCGCTAAAGCCGAGTTTTGACAGATCGCAGCAGAGCCAAGGCCCCTCAATCAAACCCAGGACCCTTCACTGCACTAGACCTCAGGAAAGAGGAGTTGCGTATTCATCTCACACCGTCTGTGACACACTCCTCATTTTTTTGAGGGAAGGGCTTTTTCACCAAAGGCGACTTTATTGGAGCATCAGTGCTGTGCAGGCTAAACAACCTTTAGATCATACAATAATGGGAAAAGAAGATAAACTTGCATCCCGTGTTGGAAAACAAGATTGCCTTCCACTCCTTGAGGCTGTGGGGCTCCTGCTGAACTATTAAATGCAACAAAGCTCATCTATATATCAGCTTAGCAGCCGCAATTCACAAGCATTCATACACAACCTCAAGGCCTTCTATAAATGCAGCTCCTGATAAATTTCTTCTTATCCTGTAGATGGAATTTTGTTTATGATTTTTTTTCTCTCCTCGGTGAAAATAACGAAACACAAGGTGGAGTAAACTGTAGATGATAGTGGGGCTGCCCAATAATCGATATGTAATCAAAATGGCAATATGGCCCACTGCAAATTTTAAATTATGGGCAGCTGCATTGAGTGTAAAAATAAGACGTTATCCTCGGTCTGTGGTGTCACCCAGAGGTAAAGAAAAGGTTTTTTATGGCTTAATGTGAACAAAAGCTTGTATACAATGCCGCATGTTCGTGACAAAGCTTTAGGTCAATTATAGCGCCACCTTTTGGGTAAAATACTGTCACACAATAAAATACATCACTGCATTTTACACTGGTATATTGGTCACACCCAACTTTTAAGATGAAAATGAGGTGTTAAAATTGCATCTAATGCACCAGATTTTGTGCATGTCCAAAAACAACGTTTTAATTCAAATGTTGCGGTGCTGCAGAGTTGTGCTGACCTACACTTCATATTCTGCAGACTTAAGAAAATATCTTTGCGTTATACAGATCCCTGCAAAATCACACCATGATCATTCTAACATGTTTTTCAATAAAAAGGTTTCATCCCTGTTAATATCACAAATCATATCGCAACTGTAGTATCAGTCCAAATAATCGCTATCAGATATTTTTTAAAGTCGTGCAGCCCTAATTGATGCATAAAAACGCATTCTGATATGAAGTTCTTTTTTTTAAAAAATTATTTAATTACCTGAAATTAGAAATTTTGCAGGGCAACTCTAACAAATGTTAAATCTCCAACACACTGAAGATGCAGTTAAAGCCCTTGAGTAATTGTTTTTGGACTGACGGTTTTTCTTTCCTTTGTTTTTTGTTTCAGGATACCCCCAGACCCGGGAGCGGCCGCCACAAGAGGTGAGACTCATTTTATTATCCTGACACTTAGAGTTTATCAGCTTCAGCATCACTAGTAACGTGTCAAGAGAGCGAACAGAGGCCGGGATGAGAAACAGCAGCATGAGTCATTAATTATGAGAGCATATTCCCTCTGAAATGGTCCGAGGGCCTTTTCCTGGTGCGTCACAGTTGATGTTTTTCCCCCTCAGTGCTGCTCTTCCCTTGCTTTTATAGCTCAGTGAAGATGTCTGTTGATGACCGTTTTGAACAAAAGTTGAGGACACCATCCAGACCTTGGACACTTTGTACAGACCATCACTTCACTGCTGTAGCTGTGGGGGTTTTGAAAGAAAATCATTTGCTTTGAAAGGTTTGGAGTCTAAAATGTGTGGTTCACGTCCGTCAAGATTGCTTTGGCATTTGATAAGAGGCTTTCAAGTCAAAAAGACAGACAGCAGAGAACACAGAAATGTGGTCGAAATAAAGGTTCTTTCATCTGCTTCCATTATACTACAATATTGATTAAATAACAGACAAACTGAATGTTTTCTTTTGTATAGCTCAGATTGCAGAGGGACCAAACTTTTGCAGGAAATTGTGCGACTTCTTGATTAAATAGATCCTCAAAATACAGACTGTAACTCAACAAAGAATACAAGTGTTGAAGTCTTTGGAGAACCTGTGTGTGTGTTTATTTTGCATTATTTGCAACCAAACTCGAACGTTGTGGCCAACCCCACCAGCCAAGTTCACCAGCTGACATTCAATCTGGCCGTGTCATCATGGCTGCTGCTCTCAACAGCTGGCCTGGCGACACTTGGATGTGCTGCAGTTCTGCAGCGAATAACCTGCCAGGTGGGTTCAGCTGCAGAAGATGGCTGATGGGGCAACTTTACAAAACATTTGCCTTTCTCTAATTTTCTCCTTTTATTTCAAGCCTCACCTACACTGATTATACTACATGCCCACTGGACCCACCATCATTTGCCTTTTTAAAAACAGCTGTTGGACGGACAGATGCTACATCCAGCTGCAGACCTGTGGCCAGATCCGTGCAGCAGCTGAGTCACCGCACAGAGTTACTATATACACAGTGACATTTCACTTATAATATGACGAGAGTGAGGAGAGTTGACCAGCAGGACAATGACGGTGGATTAGTTGTCAAAACAAAACACAAAAAGCACCTACTTCAAAATATTTTGGATGTTAACAAACAACTTGATAACTTGAATATAAGAGAAGCAGTTTGTTAGCTTACCTCACCTGCAGCTCTCCATCTAACAGCTCTCTCTCCCTCCATAACCTTCCCAGACGGTGTTGTCAGTACACAGTGTGAGTGGCGCATGCAGACAACTTGCTACGGCTACACCACTTGTACAAAACCACGCCACGATCTGAGTTTGACAGTCTTAATCACATTTAATGTTTTAAAACTAAATCATATTTGCAGTGTGATTAGCGCTAGCCAGCTCTGGCGCTAGCGACGGCCTTTTTTGTTATTTCAAGTTGTGATGGCTAGTTTGCTAGCGCGAAGCAAAGATGTTAGCATAACCTGAGCCGCTAACAGTACTCCAGTGAATGTAACTGGCAAATAAATTACTCATTGACAGTAAACGTCCAGTTTACAACAAACCATGCCTTTGCCACTTATTCAACATGTAATCCCAATAATCAGTATGATATGAAAATCAATATGAAGTTGCGAATAGCAGAAATTTAATCCCTAACATTTAACATTGGCATTTCGTAACCACGTGTGATTTATCCAACTGGTGTAGCCATAGCTAGCCGTCCAAGATGGTGGACCTCTTTGCGCATGCGTGACTCACATTGTGTACTGACATATTAAAATTAATCAACAAATGCTGAAAATGGTCATTGTTTTGTTCTGTGAACACGTTATTTATGAGCAAATGGTCAGCTAGCTCAGCTAACTGAACACATTGTTTTTCCTGGGGCTGGCCTACTTCAAAATAAAAGCCCACTCACTTAAATGCTTTTAACGTGAAGCTGCAGCAAAAGGAAATGTTTGGTTTGCATTAGCAGTAGCTTATCACTGCACTCGGCAGATAGTGAGCGGCTTTTCACATAGAAAGCCGGAACTACCGTGGATTATCGGCAGTGTCAAGAATTTATTGGTCAGTGGGAAAATTTTGTCAGCATAGCAGTCGTACTCACCTGTCACTTCATCTCCTCAAATTCACCTTTTTCAGCCAACATAAATGATTCAGATGGGCTCCATCTCAACTGGGGATATCACGTCAAATTTTATTCAAATTTCTATGCATTTAGTTTTTTTCTGGCTTTTTAACATTTACACTTATCTGAAAGAGCCTATTGGCTTTTATGTCTGCGTTTGAGGCTCTTTCCAACGTTCAAATATAAAAATGAAAATATTGTAACTCATCTTGGATAGTTTATTCAAAGACAATACAGACCCGGCCAACTCCAACTATTTACAAAGCTTGAAATCTCAGCCACAATTAAGATAAATAAGAAGTGACTGACATTGATCAGCTTCTTGCAAGTCCCCACCCTTAAATTATAGTCATTTGTGCAAAGGGACAGGGAGACATTACTGATTACATCTTTAAAATGACGCTGAATGGACTTTGTCTTGATGGTCCTTTGATATTTTGGGGACTTGCATGCTTCAGGGCAAGGCGGGGTTTTAATCAGATGGTTGTGTGCTGTGTGTTCTGGTTTCCAGGGTGGTTTTTAACTCCACTTTGACACTTGAGTTTGTGAGAGACGTTGTTACAGTGCTGCTGTTATAACGTCTCCTGTCTGTGCTTTCTCCTCCCCACCTGCTGAGGCTCCCAAGAGTGTGTGATTGGCTCAGCCTCTCTCTCCCCCAGACCTCACCCTGCAGGGTGCTAATGGGCCACGGTGTGATATTTAGTATCAAGGCCATGGATGTTTAGGCTTGGCTTCAACACCTGCTGAGCATCTTAGAGTACCAGTGTGCGTGTGTGCGTGTGTGCATGTGTGCGACTGGGGAGATATTTCTGCAAATGTGATGACATGCATGGATGTAGACACACATGGCATGTCATTGCATTTGTGTTTGGCTCTTTTTGGCATCATGGTGGGGGGATGCATTCATTGTTGTCACGCTTTGTAATGTGTAAGTGTGTGTGTTTGTGTGCATGTGGAAGCATTTTGTATGTGTGTGTGTGTGTGTGTGCTCATTGCCAATGAAGGAGGAAACAGTGAGGAAGACAAATGAAACGCACTTTATCTTCGTGTGGGCGAGAGCCAAGGAGAGCGTTTCAAGGACTCCCTCTTGATCAAAAGCGATGGCCGCTGCACTGTTTGGCTCTCTGTTAGAATGAGCGAAATAAGCTGCTGGTCCTGTAAATGTCAAGGTACAGAAAAATACCACCTCTGCTTAGAAAAGGCACGATAGCCTGAAAAGAGGAACAGCTGGGATGGGTAGAACAGATATAAAACTTGGCAAGAGGAGTCAGAATTTTAAGCCCACGTTTACATCATTGAGCTCATGTTTGCAGTTTGTGACTTTTATTTTAATCTGTATCTTGCAAATTCGTGCTGGTTGGTATGAAAATGCACAGTTGGATTTATCTGGCCTTCCATCATTAACATAAATCAAAATGACTGCCCAACCAAAATATCAGGCTCGATCTCCCATCCCTGTATACAATGACGCAAACTCTCCAGTCCGTTTCATTCCGTGGAATCTAACTGAAGGTTGGGCAATATGTTCAAATTTTCCAACGGGCCACCGTCAGCCCATCAACCCGCAATTGCAGATTTATTCTCGCAGGTGTGCGCCCGCACAAGCAGCGAGTAGTCGCTGCTGTTTATACACTGAGAGATTCACTGACTGTTTAATCATACAGCGGGTTTCTCTCTCATCAAACTAGCTCCTCACCCCTGGACTCCTCTGGGATGAAGTGGATTTGTATCGGTGAAATTTATTCTCAACTCTTCAGCTCGAGTGACGGAGCTGCACTGCTCATCAACTTGCTCATCAACTCAGGCAACTTGTTTGTCAGTTCTGCTCCTCCTTCGTTTTTTTTTTTTCAACAAGGATGTCCTTAACCAGCACCGTGCGACAGCCAACAGCCGCAGCCACGTGTCGCTTGTTTGGAAAATTGCTCACCTTGGCTCTTTTTGAGCGACGTTTTGCGCACTTGGTCCACCTCTGGCTTATTTTGATCAGTCTAAATCAACGCTGACGTCCTTTCGTTTAAGCCCCCTGCTTGTCAACAATCAACTCCTTCTGCTACGACATTGCTCACAGTCAGTGTGAACAATGTATCACGCTCCATCCGCTGAGGTCACTCGCGTCGCCTCTAATTAGGAAGTGGTGTCAGAAAATCACAGACTGTCTGTTCCTATTTTGCTGCTTACAAGTTACTTATTATTTCAATGTAATTTTCAAGGAGATGCGCCGTCGATTTAAAGAAATAAAATGACAAATATAGATCAAAATAGTATTCGTCATGTTCAGATTTTTTTAGGAATCAGAAACCAGAAAGTGCTAGCATTAATTCAATCTGAACACAATTTAGAAGATATTTACATCAGTGTGATAAAGTACTTTTACTTATCTGGTATTAAAATTACTAAATAGGCCAAAAAAGGCCCTAATTTGTTGTGAACATGCTGACTTGTGTGCAAGGCCACGATAAGCCGTAAACACAGCATGTGTGAAACATCAACTTCAGAAAGTATAAACAAAGCTACTAGATTTCCCCTGTCAGCGTTTATTTAGGCCCCGGTTCATGTCTACTGGGAGACCCTTGTTGCTTGTCATAACCCTCCCTCTCACTACCAAGTGCCCAGTTGTTAAAGCTAAGAATGCAAAAGGAAATTTAAAAAAGAAAATGTTTTGACAGTTTTTAGACTTTTTGTCCACTGCAGTCTCTCCCATCTTAGGAATTAAAGTACTTTGGAAAGTGGTCTAATAATGGGAACATCATATTTGATCCTGAAAGAAGTACAGATGGTACAAAGGAGTTATATCTGTCCTTTGTCTTGCCAACAGCTTTCCTGTCTGTTTCATGTGTAGAAATATGCAGACAGCCCTCTTCAGACAGTTCAGTGAAGCCTACAGACTCCCCAGTAATTTGATTCCCAGGGAGATTTTATAAACCTAGCACAATCTGTTCCTACCGGGGAATTGTAAGAGCCGAGGGGTTCAGACCCAAGCCAAGTTTCCACGTCAATAATTACTGAAATAAGGTCAGTCAGGAAAATAAACTGCACATGAATATTCTTTCTCAGCTGCCCCAGAATCCGTCCCTGCACAGCCAGGAAGTGAAGAGGAGATAAGGTTAATGTTCTGCTCGAGCTGCATAAAAAAACCTTTGAAACCACTTTTTTTTTCTTCAGCTTAAGAACAGAGATGCACAAGCTGCCACTGCCATTCTTAAGCCTATTTGAAGTTGTAATATGCAAATTGTTTCTTAATCAGAATCCTTTTTGCACCAAACTTGTGAACCCTCGACGGCCTTTTCTCCATTAATGAAATAAAAGGCAGAGGGTTGTTAATAATGCATGCCTAATTGAGACGGCAAACACACAGAAGATGTTTCCACCTGTCCTTTTGATGATGGATGTGTCATCCCATTGAAGTTAAATAATGTGGGCATTATTCACGCCTTCACATGGCTTCAGTGTCAGTGCAGTATTGGACACTTTGAATGGAAGAAATAGCCACAAACTTCTCTGTTTTTCCAACTTTCTTTTTCATGTTAAGAATTTCAAGTATCCAGGCTGTATTAGGTGTTTTAGTTCCGTTTCTGTCTGTATTTGTAACAGCACTGCAGGGCCGGGATCTGAGGAAGAGGCAGGTGGGAGCAGCAGACAGAGACTCAACCGTCACGGCAGAGATGGAGGAGCTGCAGCACCAGGAAGTTTGGAGAAAAGGATGGAGGAGCTCGAGAAGGTTCGTCTTCCGACACCATTGTTCATACTACTGCTCAGTTACAGTAACATCCTTCTGCATTCTCTTTAAAAGGATGAATTACCTATACCTGGCAACTTTCACATGTCTTATAGTGTTCCCAAACCCTGTTTACACTTGAAACGCAGTGAATGGGACTTAAAAATGCATTCAGAGATCTACTGAATTATACACATGGTAGAAGATAGGAGCGATTTCTGCTAATGGTGAGAAGTCAAAATACTTCGGTATGGTTATTTAAAGCCATCACAGGGAGCTTTTATTTTGTGTTGATTGTAGCGTCACATGTGGACAAATGTAGTACTGCTCACCGTTGTAAAGATCCTGCATAGCGCCAGCATTTGTTTTGGAAGAGAGTGATGCTACTTATTTGTACAATAGCAGTTCGGCCATAAAGGCAAAATATTGAAATGAGCTTAAGAAAAATATCCTCCTGCTTTTAACCAAAGACAGTAAAAAGAGAAAACAGCGGATCGATCAGGCTCGTAAACGAATTGTCTTTTCTAGTCTGTGTGCCGTAAAGCATTTCGTAGCATTTCCGTTTACTGAGTGGACCGGACAAAGACATTATAAAATCTCATCGCTGATGGTCTCATTTGCCAATCTAGGTAAGATGTGAGGCATCAGTTTTAAATTTAGACTGAGTCATAACCCGTTAAAAGCTCCTCTTTGGAACTTTAAGCTCAATTAGTAACGTCAAAACAACACAACTGGAAAAAAGAGAGGTTGTGGAAGTTTCACATGGAAATACGTTATAACTATCACACTTTTCTCCTCTTCATGTCTGTAAAGCCTCCAAATTCACATGGACATGACTGCAGTGTCTTCAGTGGTTACCTCTACCCTGACTTCAACACAAACAAATGTGAACTCTTCTTCTAATGTGCTTTATGCTGCGATCAAGTATCTCCCAGCATGCCTGCTGTTCGACTATCAAGGTTTCATTTCCGCCCTTAAAACAAGACGTGAATTCTGAGGAAATATCAGCGAATGAGAGCAAACCCTTTCCTTCCTCTACATTCCCTGCGTGTAACCAAGCTAAATGGACTCCAAGCACCATGGAAATGTAAAATCACAGAGGAAGCATCAGCTTTATGATTGACATCTGCTATCACCACCGAATCCTATCACCTTCTCAAAGCTCCGAGAGGCCATCCAAAACTCTTTTACCTGACTGAAAGCCTCCATCAGCTACACTTTGTTTAGATGAATTTCCACTTTCAGTCCTTTGAGCGGCCGCCCGCATTCTGATTTTCTGGCTTGAATCTGCAGCTCAGCCGCGGCAGAAATTCTCCTCAGTGTTGTTGAAGAGATGACCTTTTACAGCGCAGATATGTCTTTTCCTCCCACACCGTTCCTATTAGACACTCAACCCGTCACCGCTGCCACTGTAGGAAGTCAACTCAGAATCAAATGTCACTTGGGTGGCTTTCAAAGAAAAGCTTTTTAAAGTAAGCACCACTGTGACCTCAGTGACTTTTTGTGCGAGATGTTTCTGAGTCTAATGGCTAGAAACACTTTTCTGGTCACATTTCACGTACTTATTTTTGTGTACGTTGTCTTTCTTTAAGGAGGAAACAGGTCTGATTGTGAGAGATCGCTGGGAAGTAAATCTCTAAAACTTCAGCCTGAAGCTTTAGGGTCTTAAACTAATCATCAGAAATGTTCACTACAGTTCAGAAAGTTAAAAACAACGTGCCGCAAAAGCTTGATTCAGTGCAGTTAGATGGCTGAGAGGACTACTACGTTTTTGAATGGTTCTTCATACTTTTAAGTTGTAGAAAATCCTCTTTACAAATAGATTTAACCTTGTATGAAAAGGTTTGTAATGTTTTGTAGGTGAAGATTCACAGAAAAACATTTTCTTCAGAGCCAAGCACCGTGTAACCTCACGGGTCAGATGACACGTATTCATCTGCTTGTAAAGAAACCGCTAATGGAGACTGAGCCTCCATCACTGTGTTGGTGTAAAGGGAGAGCAAAATATGTCTGTTCAGGTGTTATTAAGTTTCATTTCTATAAGACATTAGAGCCCCGATCCCATAAAGAGGAATAGTGTGTCATTGTTGAGCTACATTATGCTTTGTGCCTTCTCTTTTACATTCCCCCGTAGTTTCTATGGAAACAATTCTTGCCTCTGTGCAACAAAAAGAAACTGAAACTGGAAAGTGGAAATCCTGGTCTGATCTTCATTTCTATTATAAACACAAACCGCATGTTTTAACATTTGTGCATGTCAGAACTTGTGTTTTCTGTGTTAGCGCACACAGACTCTGTCAGTGAGGAACACATCCTTTTATTCCTCTGTGGTTGTTAAAGGAGGCGGACAGGAACATGCAGGCTTTGTAATCAAGTGCAATTTAAAAAGACGCACAAAAAGACCACGAGAAAGGACCCATTCATTCATTGTTCACTTGACAATTTGTTGTATCGATTATTTCAGTTTGTGTGTTTGGAAATAGAAAGTAACATATTTGATGAAACTGTCACATGAAAAAAGCCAGTACTTTTTATGGACTAGCCATTTGAAACCAGATGTTTTTGGAAGTAAAATGTTCTTTCAGTAAAGACGTCTCACGGAAGTCGTGGCTTTAATGGGTAACAGATAATACGCAGGCCTGATTATTCTCAAATGTTTCTGTGCAGCTGTGTAGCTCTTTCTAGTTCCATGTTTTCGCCATGTCAATCTGCGGTAACGTTGAACGTTGTGACCATGATCGTGGCAGCTGCACTTGGCGAGTATGACAGTTCATGTCTGTGACAAAGCTTTAGCTCGATTTAGCGCCATCTTTTGGGTAAAGTACCATCAAACAATAGAACTTGTCGTTGTGCATTTTAAACTGGTGTATTGGTCGCACTGGTATATAGGACGCACCCCACATTTACGTTGAAAGAGAAAAGGTATTAAAAGAATGTCTTATACACTGTATATTACGGTAACTGCTTATTTGTGCGTGTGTGTGTGTTTTCAGGAGCTGGCCAGGGAGCGTCAGGAGAACGCCAGGTTGCTGAAGGCCTACCAGGACAAAGACGACCTCATCGGGAAGCTGAAGGAGGAAATTGATTTGCTAAACAGAGTAAGTACACATTACATCATTTTCTGCTGCAGTGACTCAAACTTTGGTGTCCTGTTGTGTTTTCCTGTGACGGTGACTAACACTTGAGGTTGTAAATTATTATCATCTAACATTTTTAGTCGAGCACCTGCAGCACTGACCCTACCTTTAGTTAAAGCTTTACACACTTGTTAGAATATAACTGTGAATATTTAAGTAGAGACATTTTAAGTATCATTTTAAATGTTTTGCAATTAATTCAGTATGTCTGACTGTTTTTTTCCACTTAAACTAACTTTGCTGCCTGATGAGTCACATATTAAAAACACTGCCAGTCCCACTGAGGTTTTTGTTAAGGTGAGGCGCACATTACAGTTAGCTTTAGAATATGAGGGATTTGCATTTCAAGCCATGCTAGCCCATAATCACTGGGAACTCTTCGACCGTTGTCTGATAATATTTAATATTGCATAATTACAAGGCACCAGTGAAAAAACAAGGGGAAATATATTTTTTAAGACAGGACAGTAGTCTGATGAAATATTCAGTTGATTAAAATTTAATGACTATTCGAATATTTGAAAATCATGACCCGCTCCCCGTTGACATTAATACCTCATTAAGGTGGGATGACCTTCATCATCATGTTATGATAACGGGCTAATGGTTAAAGGTCAGGACAACTCGTGGCTGGAAATGCAGACGAACTGTGGTCTGCGGTGTTAATGTCACATGTTTTTTGACCCAATAATCGACCCCGACCTCCTCTCTATGTGGACTCGCTGCTCTATAATAATGTCACCTGACTTTCTCGTTTGTTCTGTCATTTGCTTTGTCAGTTAAAAACTTTTCAGCTGTCATTATTCTTGGGAGGACATTCTCACATTATCTACTTACTAAAAAGTTCCTGTTGAGATTAAGTTGTTGCTCTTCTTTAACTCTCTGCCCAGAAGAAGACAACCCAAGTCCTCCTGTAGGAAAACCAGTTAAGACATCAAAATGCTTAGAAGAGTTACGATAAGCCGCTTTATTTTACAGTTAGTGTCAGAGTTTGTTTGGAGGGAGCTTGAAACCATCACACTCGGGAGTGTTTCACACTGACATGAACCCTCTAGCAGGGGTTGTGGATGTTTTTGAGTTTGCTTTGGCCTCCCAGGTTGGGGTCCTGTTTCCTCCTCACACTGCGGTCAGGGTTCACAGGTCAGGGGACGCTCATGTAAGCTGAGGATTCTTTATATTCAGCCGCCAAACTGGAACTTCCCTGAACCTTGTGAACCCTCATTTTTCTTTCACCTCAGACTGTCAAAAATCCCTCTGCAACTCGCAGCCTTTGCCCGTGTTTTCTGGGTTGGAGGCTGGTGGCAGAATAAATCCCTGTTTTTTTTGGCATCTACGGAGAGAAACATAGCGGGAGGGGACAGATCAGACAGACTTTCATGTCTCAAATATTCAGAGAAAAGAGATCTCAGCTCTCCCCTGCAGTGCCAATCAAATCTAAACAAGAGATCAAGCTCCGCCAACAAATACAGCCGTTATTGTTGTGTACATTTTCAGCAACTAGTCGAATGCATGTTGCCGGGTTATTATCTTGACACTCGAGTCATCATGACACACGTTACATCTGCCTTCTGCAAACACTACGAGTGCAATATTGCAGGAGGCATCTCGTTGATAGCATCACATGGACAGGATGTTGGTCATAAGAGAAGGGCTTTATGTAACGACGACGGACGCAGTGATAGCCATCAGAAATGTCCCTGAGAGTCGCTCCTGCTAGGACTGATGGGACAGTGGGAGATAAGGGATGATCCAGTGTGCCGTCTCTGCCGAGAAAGATTAAACCCTCAGTCACTGAAGAAGTTTATTTGGGAGAGAAAGAAAAGATAAAGCCTAACTCATCTCCCTCGCACTTTGAAGAGAAATCCAGTCTTATAAAGGGCTCAGATCCATGATGACATCTTCTGTTTAATGATGAAGCTGTAGGTTTGGATTTTTTATTTATTTATTTATTTATTTTTGGCTAAATTTAATTTATTTAATTATTTC
>JAQFJA010000015.1:16106061-16119582 GCA_029874485.1 Naso brachycentron
AATAGCCTCCATCCTCACGCTGCTGTATGTAAATACTGATGGATTACTGGTGGAACACAACATCCTTTGATCCTTCACGCACTGTTATTATAATCTCATTTTTGACGGATTTTGTTTACGATAGATTTGTTATGGTAATCAAGCTGGAAATGCTGTAAATTCAATTCAGTTGTTGCTTTTTCCATCATTTTTCCCCATTTGCTCATCCATTTTAATAAGCCCCAAATCTCCAGAGAGGGAGCGTGTGAATTTGAATGTTGTTGATGACTCACAAAGTCCATGCCAAGCAGAATAGGAGGCGGCTCTGGGGAGCATCAACAGCCTCTGAAGGTCACTCTACGCTGTTACCATGACAGCGCCAGCCTCCCTTGGAGAAGTTGTTGCTGTTGTGTTTTGCGTTGTTGCGTGGTGTGATTTAAGAGGGGACCTGCCTCAGGATGCGTGCGAAAACAACAACTCCTGGTTGGCATGTACGTGCGCGCACACACACACACACACACACACACACACACGTCCCTTCTTACCGCCTCCTCATTGTCATCATCAGCACTACCAAGTCAGCAGGGGAGAGGCAGAGGTGCATGTTCAGCCCTGAGCAGAGTCTCATTCAGAGCTCTCTCCTGGGAAGGACACACAAACACGCCAGCATCATCAAGCGTGCAGTTGGAGAATCAAAAATAATCTTTCTGGTGAATCCTGGGGCTGTAAAAGCCAAAGCGGCCGGAGCCTCACCTCTCTCTGCCATCCTGCAATATGTAAACAGAATGTGAGTCGACTCTGTACAGATGGATTAGACAGACACATACACTAATCATCCATCTGTCATCTACACTTACTCTGAAAAATGGCTGTCAAGTACTCAAATGTAGCTGTCTCCATCTTTTTGTCCTTCCATTCATCCGTCAGCCATCACCACCCACAGCCAGCCGCCCCATCTATGGAATACAGGCGTTGAGAGACGGGGCACAGGTGGTTATTTGCTGAGTAGGAGGATCGCAGGGTTCATCCATATATGCATGATCATTCCCATGGCTGCTCACTGGGGAGTTTACTTCATGGGAAGTCCTAACAAGGCAATTATCCCTGTAAGGTTTCATCTGACTGTGGCAGAAGATGCTCCATCCTGGAGGGACGTGAACCTTGAATGCCTGAAAACATCCCCTCAGGCTTGTTTTTTTCAGGATTGAAGTAAATGTTTACGGGCCATGTGGGTGGTTAAGGGGTTTAAGCTCAATAAGTGCATGTATTTAAGATATCGCACAGTATTTCCAACGTTTCAATCATCTTTTGAACCAGATTAATGTCTGAAGCAGTCCTGTTGTTATGGGAAACTTATTACACTGCATGAGACGTGTTTTAATATGTTTTTTCCCCCAATAGAGCTTCGTAATAATAATAATAATAATAATAATAACTTTTGGAATTACACATAAAGGGATCAATTGCTTGTTTTAACTTTAGTAAGAAGCTGATGCAGCTGTTTATCATATACCTACATTCACAATATTTTTAAAAATTCGTAAACAATTAATGCATAAAACACATTTTGTTTTACCTAATTTTATTTTATTTTATTTTGAGAATTGTGTGCACAACTGCAGCAGAACACTGGACAAGAACAACCAAATGTATGCCCAGGACGAGAATAAAATAAAATTCCTGATACAAATAAAACAATAAATGTGAGCTGCACAAACTGGATTTATCCGATCCAAGTTTTTTTGTTTGTTTGCTTTTTTAAATAAAACAAACTTTGACGCTTTGTGCAGGAAATGTAAACTTGGCTTTTTCTGTTCCATTAATTAACAAATCCTAAAGCAGACTTGAGCTGGACTCGACATGGCCTGTCTTGGTGCTGCCAACTTTTGCCTTGTGCAGCCTGAGCACCAACCAAACACTCGCCAACTGCTGAGAAAAAAAAATTAAATAAGTGTCTGTCTGTATCTGCTCATGCATGTTTGCTTGAGTCCAATACTTTTCGCTTTGATCTTCTCTTTTTTTTCTTATTTATTTATTTTTAATTTTAGCCGCTTCACTGGAGCATTCAGACATCGACATTCAGACACGCCATATTCTGAGGGCCACCTGGAGCCTTGTGGGCAGGTGACACATGGCTGAAAAGGTCATTCTCCATGTGGCGCTACCCATGATCGCACGCTAGCAGGAAACCATCCACTGGGCGCACGATGGTATGGATCCAGGAAAAGCAGTACCTGGCTGGTATGAGGTGCCTCAGCAAAGGCATGTAAAAAAAAATTGACCTTTACAGAAAGAAAAGCAAGACAGCCAGCTTGCCTCTTACAGCTAACTTTGGCATTATACAGCTGTGTCTGTCCTATTGTATAAAAGTCTTCACATATGAGGGTCATCTCGACAGGTTCTTGATGTGTTTTCTGAATAATAATCTGGCTGTCACATCAAATGTTAAAATCCACAAGAGACCACTGTAACTTTGGCATCCATCAGCAGATAAAGGTCATCTTGACTGTGGCATATGGAATGACAGAGACCGTGGCTGCAAGAATAGACTGGAACAGCATATTTTGTACTCTAGTTTACATAATGGCCGGCTGTAAGGGGGGATATTGCGGGAAACATGGCGAAACAGCCACGTTGATGGTTTTGAAACTCCTCTCCAAAGCCATTAGTGATTAGATAAAGAGTGTAGATGGATTTGTAATGATGCTCTCTGTTATGTTTGTCTTTATCTCTCGCCTCAGACTGATGAAAGACAGCGAGAGCCTTAAAAGGCCTTTGTTGTGGACATTACTTTACCCTTACAGGCACTGTATGTCCACGACACCACCTGCAATGGCACCTGTCTGCTTTGATCATTGGTTATTGACAAGAAATGGGAACATGAATGATGTAAAGAGCTGATATAATGAAACCAGAGCTAGTTTAGGCATTTGCAGGGTTGCCAGATTTGATTGACATTACATAAATTTTTACTTGCCAAATCACATATATAGGGTGCTACACTGAGCGAAAATCTGGCAACCCTTTTTTAAAACTTGCTGTCCCGCTGCCACCCGCGTAATTGGTCCGCCATGTTTTTGTTTGTCACCTGTTTGTTAATTGAGTTGGAAACACTTACAGCTGCAACTATTGTGTTTGTTAGGCTTGTTGTTTTTGTTTGCCGGTCTAAAAGTCTAAACACGCTGCTTCCGGACGTGTTCCTCGAGGAAATAACCGTGTTTTTGCCGCTCTGTCTGCCGCTGTTAATGGTTAGCTTCCTCGCTGGCTACGCTGGCTATCAAATGCTAAAAGTGTTAGCAAGCTAACAAGCTAACTGTCGCTTGTGGCGCGCACTTATATATGATATTATGATAGGTGCTGTGAATTTTCTTAATTCGTTCAATTCTTCAAAAAAGATTTACTACGATGCCAGCTGCTTTACAACACCAAGGTAAGAATTTGCTTGACACGTAAAACTTTTAATGTGCAAATGTATTTTCTGTTTGCTACTGTGTGCTTGGTTAATATTAGTAAACAAACAGTTGTACTGTAAACTAACATACATAGCTGGCTAATAGTTGTTTTTACTTATTTTTGCTCTGTTTTATGCTTCATATCTAACTAGATATAACTTAACAGTTACATAAGCGACTTAAAGCATTTTTTATTGAAGAAGTGTTTTCATATAGGGGCTGCCCTTATTTGCTTGTAGTGTGTTTGGCACTTAATGCGATGTTTTGATGCTGTTGATTATATGATATAGCATTGAAAGAATTGTGAGTGCTGTGGTAACAACTGCCCTTTACAATCAGCTGCATTGGTTTTACCATATAATTTTTTTGTGAAACTTATGTTGATTTTGTATGTAGCCTCTGCCTGGGTTGATGCTTTATTATCACACTCCCATTATTCTGCTCTGCTGAGTTTGGTGTCTGCTTGTTGGAAGTGAGGGTATGTCCAAACACTGTTATCAACATATATTGAATTCACCTGAAAATATGCAAGTTTTCTATTTTTTATTTTTTTTTTGCAGCATAAACTCTGAGTTTAAGTTGCTGCAGTGGTTATGTGAACCCTCGCAGGGACACACATCACCGGTCTTGTTTTCAAACTGTCACTGTCCTTTCTTTCTCACAATATATCAGCTTTTTTCAAATAGTACACACAAACGCAGATGACCTCGCGTCGTGCGTATGCTTTCACCTTCTTTTCTCATTTTCTTGCTCAGTTCAGATATCGCTGTTGTCCTCTCCAAGGTAAATGTCACCGTCATCTTCTTACAGGCCTCACAAACATTTCCTTTCTGAAAATCACTGCTTTTCAAAAATGCTCTTTAAATGCTGGTATTGGGACTTTGGTGTGGACTCATGTGGGAGGTTGTTTGCAAAGTATTTCTCCAGATGGCAAAACAATCATGAAAAAGAATCAATGTGCCTTCGCAAAAGACGTTAGCTGTCCCTAATTAAAAAAAAGCCCTGTAATTAAGAGGCATAAGTAATATTTTGTTGCTGATTTGATGCTTTATTTGCAATTGGAGGAAATTAGGTGTGAAAATGATACTCCAGCTCTCAGTCAACTGCCTTGGGAACCCTAAAAATAAGAGAGAATGAAAGAGGCGTTTGAAACAGCTAATACTATACGGTACATTACTGAAATTAGAAAACCACCCCTGGCATCTTGGCACTCAGACTTTTCTATCACCCTTTCCATGTGCTTAAAACGTAGTGTATCGTTTTATTTCTACCCTGTTTTAGGTCTCTAATGGATGTTCAGAGGGGTGGGCAATTCTTTCTGTGTGCTCCCCATCCATAACTGTTCTTTGTAGCAGCACCAGCAGCAGTCACTTTATCATGAGAAAAGGGTTTAAGCAGTCAAAGTGTTGTGCTGTACAAAGAGATGGAGTGCTTCACTTTCAAACTGTTTAGAGGCAGCTGTTGATTCGTGAGGGTACTTCCATTACTTTTAATCGTGTTAAGCAGCGAGAGGATTGCAGTGCATGCTGGGAGTTACGTCTATAGGATCCAAGGATTGTGCGGGGGTGAAACCTATAGGATAAGCTCAGCTTGGAATGTATGGTGAAGGACTCAGCTATGCTGGCATGTAGAGTAGCACCTAGCTGCAGGCGCATCACGTGACGTGCCGCTGTAGGTTCCCCCACATCACATTGGCCTCGGTGGGTCTTCATCTGCTTTTCAAGTGATAAACGTCTCTCAGCCTCTCTCTACATTTCAGTGGAGGCTATAAACAGGCTGACATGTGCCAAATAATCGACCTTCTCTCTTCTTTTCCACAACTTAACTGATCCTGACACTGAAACAACAACTGCTTGATTTGCAGTCAAGTAAGGGAAACGTGGGAAAGCCACTTGACCACAGGCTCCATTCAGTATGCACTTCCAGCTGACAGGCTGATGAGCTGCAATCAGCCCTTGCTCTCTGACCGGTCCATGCTGTGGTGGTGATTGGTGTGTCATGGTGGAGGAATCAGCCTGAGCTGCGTAGTGCTAAATATGAGTTTTGTTGCTCATTTAAAACACTGAAAAGAATTAACTGAAATACGTTATAAATTATACAGCTGTTTAAGATGTCAGACAGGATATTTGCACGTACCCGGATAAAACAGAGCAGCATGTGATGGTCAGGAATGGTTACTCTGGAATTCTGGAAAAGGAATTTTCATTTTCATGCATTTGCCTGTTAGCCGCTGACCTGTCCAGACTATTCACCAGCTATTTGCATTGAAATCTAATCCTGTTTCTCAGGATGACATGTCATTGTGTTGTTTATGGGCCACCGGCTGACAGCTTCATACACTTCACCGGGCTGAGGAGTTAATATAGCAGCTAGAACATGTTTGCATTGCAGCACTTTCAGGCTGTCATTTCTGACACCACACCCTCGTTTCCATAGGCTGCCTTGCTATACCGTCAGTGACATTTTGTAACTCCTAAAGCTTCAGTGTTCATTTTAGAAAAGATTCTCATTTAGTTTTTAACTGGACAAATTTCTATTTTATTTTTATATCATTGGATTAAAAAACGGTTTGAGGGCTTATCTGTTGGAAAATGGGCTGAAATGAAACACTCATAATAACACTCATAATGTGCAAAGTAAAAACGCTCCGGTAATTTCTCTTCTCATCTAAAGCATGAGGAGAAGAAGACTTTTTAAAGTAAATATAAAGACATTTTAATAGCTTATGTTATGTAGTGAGTGTGTGTGTGTCATGAGCTTTCATAATATCCCATATTTGAACCTGTGATGCTTTGTGTTCATGCAGGTGGTTGACAAATTTGTGTTATGTGCACCTCACAAACTAGTGCGTACTTTATCTAAGGAGATGGCACATATTGGAAAATTTTAGTGAGCCTGTGTTGATCTTTTTCAGGCTGTGTTTTATTGATACTGTGCATTATTGCATGACATGCAGGCGGTTTCATTATTTTGCTCACCTTCCCTTTTAATATAGCAGCATTACATGCTAAGTGTGACCACCGTCTAATAAATAAAGCTTATAATATCTGCCTAGTGTACTTTTATAGACCTGTCAACTTGTCAGCCACATTGTGAAATGACATTTGATGCATACATTTTGTTATTATCAGTTCACTGAGTACCACCAGAATCTCAGTGCTTCAGAGGTAGCTTCTTTCACTCAGTACATTCTCATGACGTGAGAGAAAGTCGATCTAGTGTGTTAGTCCGGCTAAAACCAGACTTTTAAAATGCATGTAACCATGTTAGGCTGACTGAAATTGTACTAAATTGAATTTCTCTAAGTCAAGCCAACACACCCAGATAATGCAATTGGAAGGTGAATTACTCCTGCATGTATATGCCTCAACCAGACCCGGACTGGCCTAAGCAATCTGCGCATGATCGATAGTTCCCACGGCAGTCTTTGACCCGGAACTCGAACAGCATAAATTTGTAGAAGTAAGCCAGTACGAAAACAGAAATCTCGTAAGCACGATGGGAAGCATGCATAGAATTTGTACCAGACGTAAAGCATAAATATGAAGTGTACAGTGGTGTAAAGCTGTCTATGTTTTCACCATTTCGCTAGCTGCTTGCTAACTTGTTTGTCGCTTGCTTGGCTAATCTGAAGAGCGTCAATAGCAACCAGATGAACAGGGTATATCGCCGCCTACCATAAACAACAACAACAATGGAGCAAACAACAAATCGATTCTCCCTCAGCACATGTGAACAGGGACAAGGACAGGAGTCCAGTTAAATGGCCTAATCGAGCTATAACCAAAGCTCCACTTAACTGTGCTTGTAAATGTACTGACTGCTTACTGCATCTTCGCTTGGGAAAGTAAGCACTGTAAACTGTAGCACACCACAGCCAGAATCCTGAACCTGCCTTGTCAACTCTCCTCACAACCAGCATTGCAGCCACATTTTTTCGATCATTCGCTGAAACTGCACAGCCACTCTCTGTACAAAAGCCATAAAAAAAAAAATCAGAGGATGAAAGGATGAAATAATATCACAGATTCTATAAAACCTCAGAAGACAGAGCCAAAGAACTAGTCAGATTGAACACCTAGTGAAAAAGCAAAAGGTGCTTTTCTAAAGCTTCACCAAGAGGTTTATGTGCAGTCACATTTGTGAGTAAGGTTGGTAGTTTGCTAAATGTGTTTATAAGTGCAAGAGATACAGACAGAGAACATGCAAGAGAGCATCATGACAAATCCGTCTACACTCTGTACGAGATTAAAACTCCAGTCTGCAGTCTGCAAGGTGCTAAAGCAAAAGGTAAACAATTTTTTTAGAAGCTTGATGCTGTCATGACACCTGACTTCCCATTTTTGTCGCATCGCCGTTCTGACACTGCCAGAAAACTTCAAGAAGAGAAAGTTTTTGATTACAGCCTTTTGGCAGAATGATGGCTCTTCCTCTTAGTCCAACTTTTGCTACAGGTTCCACCTCCTTACATTTTCCCTTTCTCTGAAACCATTGAGCCTGACTATTTTCTCTGAGTTGGTGGAGTTGGGACGAGTGAGTCTGTTGAACATGACTGATAACCATGGATGATCTGAAATGAAAATTGCAGGGCAGAACCGCCAGCCGTCTCAAGCACGATGGCATTACTAAACCCTCCCCTCTTAAGAAAGGGGCGAAAAAAGGTACCTAAATAAATACATTTCAAATCTATTACAAGTTTCTTTTTGTTATGTAATAAGCTAAATTACAGATAATTTTGCCCAGGAAAATTACAGGTTGTCAGTGGCTTCTGTCATCTGTACTTAAACCTTCCTGTGATTAATTGTTCTCGCTCTGAGATCAAGTCTGATCCCTACAGGTGTGCATGGATCTGCTCTGTTATTCATGAGAACTTCTTTGTTTTGCTCCAGCTTATGTAGAACACAGGTGGTAATCAAAACACTCATTGCAGTGTAATACTACATAATTACTCTCCCTTCTCTGGACCTGTAGTTCCCCTCAATGTCCGAAAAATACAGAAGAACTTTTTTTTGTTGTTGTAATAACTACTTAACTTTCTGAAAAAAAGTAATGGAGATTCCAGCTATACCAGAGGTATAATTTCCAATGAATTTAACGTATTTGTTCTGCTAGATTTAACGCAGAAAACTTAATTTATCTTAAATCAGTGATTACATTAACCTTATATTTTTCCTTGTCGGTGTTTCTGAATGACTCTTAATCAAGTGAGTGGTCTGTTTCGGCATTATAAATTACAAAGCAGAACAAAGCCACTCCAAAAAAAAAAAAAAAAAAAAAATTATGAAATGGTTTTAAATAAATGCTGTTTTTTGTAATTTGACACAGTGCAATTAATAATTTAAAAAGACTGAAAGAGCTATTGAGTGCTTTGAAAAACATGGTTATTTTTTCACTGAAAGCTGTCAAAGAGATGGTCATATTTGTTTAGATAGGTGACAGCCTATTTTTATTTTCATCAGCGTTAATACAAAAGAAATCCTCAGTGAACATTTTTCTTTGTCCCGAGCACCAGACTGTAGTAAATTGTTGGGAAATCTGTTTGAATAATTAAGGTGATGTTAGTCGATCCATCCTGAGATCTACAGGATGTGAGTCGTTTGTTCCAGGTTACGAGCCGTGTATCTGTAGCATGTTTTACCAGTAGCCTACAGCTGTGAGACTACAGCGCTGACATCATGTGACAGCCTGACTAAAAATAACCCTCTCTGAACACATGATGAGGATGATACCCACTCTAAGAATAGGTCCACTGGAGGGAAACAGTATGATAGTAAATCATCTCTGCCACAACGGCTCCAGTGCAACAGAGGAAGGGTTTAATAATTTGGCTTTGTACAGCCTGTGACAGAATTATTTACTCTATACAGCCGTTTCTCGGTATCTGTCAGGTGTACATGCTGCTAATTGACTAATTTGATTGAGGATCGACTCTAGCTGTAACCTTTCAGGAAAACAGAGCCAGTCCGCACAGCAACTTCTATCATTTTTGGTGTTCAATTTCTGTTAATATCGTTTTTTTACTTGTTTTTAATGGTGACTTACATATGGTGCAACAGTAGAAAGAGGTTCAAAATAACACCTCTCACTTCTGTGATAAGCAAAACACGAATCTGCTATCCATA
This sequence comes from Naso brachycentron, assembly GCA_029874485.1. Classification (NCBI taxonomy): domain Eukaryota; kingdom Metazoa; phylum Chordata; class Actinopteri; order Acanthuriformes; family Acanthuridae; genus Naso; species Naso brachycentron. The sequence goes on from JAQFJA010000015.1 coordinate 16,115,615, forward strand.
AGTCTGGAAAATTGTATTCAAGCCATTTCTCTGCCAAAGAATGGATCATAGGCGGTTGAATTTGGAAAAGAAATAACCAAAAAGCAAAGCAGAGTGAAATAAGGGATTGTTGTTTATCATAGGAACAAGAATGATACTTGGATATGTAGGGAAGTACCTTGACTGGAGGTCAAGAGCTGTTTGTCTCGTTTTCGCCCTTGGATGCAGGCGACGGGTGTAAATTAATTATTATCTTTCAGTAGAGGGGATGTGGAAGTGCACTAAACTGTCAGAGAGAAGGGACGGTGAAGAATCCGTCGTCTAGATGTAGGAGTCGGGGAAAAACAAGGACTTGTGGGGCTTTTTAAACTTAATAGGCCAAACTTAAAGACATCTAGGCATTGTCAGTGTATCAAATTGTCAGTGTGTGTCTGCCACAGCATTACATCATACCGACATTGACAATAACATGTCTAATATATGGTATAGCCAATCTGATAAATGCGACTGCGTGTTTCTCCGACTTAAGGACCATCTTTTGTCTTCTAATTATGAGGGTTTAATGGTTAACTGTTTTTTTAAATGTTTAAATTGCCTGTAAGATGCTGTTAGCATTCATGTAAAATATTTTATAAACTTGAAAACAAACAAACAAAAAAACTCTGTTTCATCCATATTGTTCACAAACTTGCGGCACATGGTCCAATACGTAGTTTGAGTTTCATCCACATCCTCTAATGCCACCCATCTAAACTCCTATTTCCAGGATAATTGAAATGTTTGCCTGCGCTTCAGCTCAAATGGTGCCATTTTCTTGTTAGTGCCTGATGGGAACGGCACATGTGCAACTCTGAAAAGAGAGAGAGAGAGAAAAAAAACGTGTAATTCTTTTTTACCATTTCTCTGACTGGGCATTTTAGCTGCCCTGGGCAATCAGACAATCCTTTTTTTGTTGTGAAGCCCTGAGATATGAGCATTTTGCACAGTGATTTCTTTTTTTAATGTGTCCGCATGATTTGTCTCCCCTGGTGAGCAGAGAAGAAATGCATGTATTAAGGGTCATTTCACATGGGATTAACCCGCAGCGAAACATATCAATGAGTGCACCCAACAGGTAATAGATTACCTTAAAGGCACTTTATGTGGAGTGCCTAGTCGCCGGGAGGCAGCCAGGCAGCCTTCTTGACTCCAAAAAGACGCGAATGTGCTCTCAGGCAAACATGCTAGCCACATTTATCAAGCAACTGAAAATGACTGGGTTGACAGACTGGTCGATGTATGATCATACAATCACAGGTGTCATCATGTGTTGGTGTGGAGGTGTCAGTGCATGGCTGGCCCAAATATCTCCAGGGCAAGTCAGGCGATAAGGCCGGTTTGAGGTCTGGATGCAGTGATAAGAGGAAGTGGCTCACCTTCTACTTGGATGACCCCTGAGAGGATCGCTCCTGCTGCGGTGAACAACATTTCCTCATAGCTGTTTATGTTGCGCTGGTTCCATTTTAAGTGGGGGATTGTCAGTCTCAGATTTGTCGACTCGCGCCTCACCTTAATTTTTATCTTTCAACTCTCTTGATGATCCGAGCATGCTCAGCTGCATGTCATGAACACACCTGCCTCTCTGTGTACATGACAGACTAGATATGATCATAGTTTTCCATTTAAGTCAGTGATGCGCTCAGTGTATTTAAAGAATTACCTAACCATGTCTCAGCTTTAAGCTAATCTCCAGAACTCAATTTTGCCATAACAACAGAAACCATTAGCAGGCTCAGTGGTGGTGAAAACATCAGAGTTTTTTCCCCCTCAGGATTCTTGGTTTAGTTAAGTGCCAAACCTGCTGTCTTAGTTTGTGGATATTGTTTAAAGTCACATTTTTTCCCAGATGAAATATGAGTATTTTTCACCACAATTGGATCTAAAAGATTTTCATCTTGTGCCAATTAAACTGTCATGAAAAAAATCTACAATAATAGAATGACAATCCTGCATTTTCACTCTTGCAGACTGTCTCACTTCTTGTCTGTCAATAAGATGTTCCTAGTGTGGCTAAAAACAGTACAGCGCAGAGAGAGAGATGGGTGGACGAAGGACTTGTGAAGAGGTAGATTAGCAAGTCAATAGCCCTTTTTAAACAGAGACCCTGCAATACTGCCAAAAGAAAGGAGAGAAAACCTGTCATTACGCTGGCTTTGATATTTTACACTGAGCCGAACAACACCAGCATAATGCTGGCCCGCTGTGTTGTTTAAGATAGCATGCCAGCGTTCAGGAAACAAAAGAAGTGTGACGTTTAAAGGTGGAGACTGGCTGGATGGATATATTTTCTTTAGTGAGCAGAATATCTGGGAGCACAGTGAATGATGAGCGCGTTATGGCAATTGACTTTAGAGGTTGCCTTAGACATTTTCTTGGAATTATTTTCTTTATTGCAACAATGTCTTTTCAGCTGTGTTACTACCTCTGCTGCCAGCTTAATGGTGTTAAATCAAAGCCCTTCCATTCTGTGTTTATACCGATTAGTGAGGTGGAATAATTGCTCAACATTTCGGCTTAGACAGGCCATGTAAAAAGGGTGAACGAAGCCACTGTAGCCTCATTGATCTGTTACATAGCAGAAGCTTCTTTGACTGTGGAAGCAGAGAAACGGAAAAAAAATAGGAGTCGATGCTAAACCACATCTGGTTGCCTTTAAAAGCAAAGCCTAATTTACCGGGAAATAAGCAGCTGATGACCCCTGACAGTAATCTTTTCCAAGAGAGGAAGTGAATGATGGCTTTGTCATTTTTGACAAATGGACATAGTTGTCTATTTTTATGTTTGCCATTGTGATCACTAACAGTATCCTTACAAAGTCAAAGCATGCTGCAGTTTTTCACCAACATTGTGTTGGCAAATGCCGAAGTTTGAATCGTAGTGATAACTTCACAAAGTGTTGTGGAGGAAACGTTATTGATCTGCCGTGCTGCAGAGGGTATGATTGAAAACGTTACATAAGAAATTCTTGTCATTCAATACTGGATCTGAGCCCACTGGTCCTCTAATTGCCATCTTTTTTCATGAGCATGTTGTTGGGGGGGTTTAAGTAATGGCAGGGTAGGTTCAAATCAATATAAGAAGATTAATCCATCCACAGCATACAAAACATTACTTAGAGCTGTTTACTCGCTTTACAGATCTGGGAAATTGGCAGACATGTCTGAGAGAGTTTAAGCTCTTAATTTGAATTTCAACGGGCCTATTACCCAGAATGCCTTACCAAAAAATCCATTGATAATGTCCAGTTTTGACCACATGACCAAGCCAAATTCTAATTAATTTTTGACTGAAATGTTTTTTTATTTGTACAAATATTTTATTTTTCTTATTCTCATTATTTTTCTGATGAGTATACCAAGTGAGTCATCCTGCGAACAGCTGATGTGACTTATTATGCAGCAGCATTGGCAAGGCGCTGACCGTTAGTTATTCATGACATTTTCTCAAGAGTATGACTACGATGTGTGATCTTTCAGACAGGCGCTGTCTTTATGCTGACTGTGGTGGTAGTTTTCACTTTTCTTTGCAATGACATCTTGAGATGTCAAAATTTTGGGGGAAGCTCATTTCTATGCAGATTCATTTGGCACCCTCGCGTCCTGTCACCTCCACTCGTCAGTTGTCACCCGTCTCATCCGCTCTTCCTGCTCCTGAGCGTCATCATCTGCGGCGGGTCTCGCTGTGTCATCTGGCCGTTAACAGTCAGGGGTACTGACAGCCGGCGCCCACCATTTACCCATCAGGCTTTTCTTTACATACAGATGCATTGTTTGGAGGAAAGGTCCAACTTTAAGCTTGATCTACATGCACAACCGCATGCACATTCTCACCTCAGGCGGTGAGCGCGAGCGGGTGAAAGGGGGATGGGGAGGATGACATAGTCGCGCATGAGTGTAACAGCATCCATCAGTCTGTCACAGGCTGTCGCCCCGCTTCTCCCAGAGATGCTG
>JAQFJA010000015.1:16126767-16142377 GCA_029874485.1 Naso brachycentron
AGAAGTAGCAGGACAGTAAAAAAGAATGTGAGGCAAGTGTTTGTTTCTGCTCTGGAAAGTGATACAAAATGGAGGATATAAATAGCGTCTTTTTTAATGATTTGACCTTGTGTGGTTGCAGCATACACAGATCAGTGACACTGTCACCGCAGAGGCCGACTCACGCTGGTGGAGATGATGCCTCACGATTTGTTTTTCTTGGGACTGTTCTTCATGTCCCATTACCTCTCTATAATCATTATTCTGTCTTTGTTTTATCATCATAATCATTAGTAGTAAATAAAGGATTGATTACAAGGTTGTCATTTTTAAATTTGTAATTAATTGAAGCTCTGTCTAGTATAAAATAATGAGGTCCTTTGGAGTTGATCATTGATTGACGTACAATCAGCATCACTCTGCCTTTGCTAAAATGAGTCAAATACATTGATTGAAAATTGTAAAAAAAAATAAAACACTGGCCCTGAGTTTCAGTATCAATAACTGATAATGAAATAAAAATGAGCTAAAGAATATACAGCCAGAGATGACTTTTATTAAATTTGAAACCACAAATGTGAAACTGCAAGAAGAGAAAACAGTTTTCATAAGAATGACACTAAAACTTAATATGCGTCATCTCTCAAAGTACTCCTCATATCATTAGGTATGAAATCTGGCTAAACAAGCTTGCAAGGTTTCGATTTTTCCAAATAAACATGAATATACACAGTTTTCTATTAACTGTGTTTGTTTTCTTCATGGCTATGAAATATTGAACACTGCCCGTTAATGAGCCAGCGTGGCATCACTGAGATCATTTTCTGCAATGTTATTTTGCAAATGATGCCTTCAGTGCTCGTACATTGGACATAGGCTCATTTTTTTTATATGCCGTCTAAATCTCTCCTCAAGCTTTTCTGCAAATTTTATACAAGTGCCATCTTTTCCTCTGAAGGATGTGTTTTAAAATGTGAATGCTGAGTTTATGAGTTTTTTCACATGGATTCCTTTGAGAGTTGAAACAAGTGAGAATTTTGTGACTAGTCTGATGTTCTTGATTATTGTCAGTCACTCAGTTTAAGCGAAATAAAATACAGAAAGCAACAGAATTTGGAGTTGGGATGATGGAAACAAATGAGAAGAGTCTGAGTCTAGAAAGGCTTAAATTATCTGTAAAGATTCAGGAGAAAAATAATTATTCTGCGTCATTATCGCTTCAGTTTTACACTTACATCAACACCTTGAATTCATCACTTTGCTTTTGAACACCCTAAATTCTGTCATGTGCAGTTATGAGGCACTAATTGGAGAGGATCCTTGTATCGCTTAGCTCAGTAGTATCAGCATTATTTAAAACTGATTGGCTCTGTCTAAGTCCTGATTTTAAGGTTGGTTTTTGACAGGATGTGTAGAACTGAGGTCTTCTTGATCTCTGTCGCCCAGCAAGATAAGACTCAGCTTACATGATCAAACTGCAAACACACTCATACAAAATCACATATAACACGCACTTTGTTGCCAAAGCTAAACAGAGCAATATATTGTCTGATCATTAGAGTGTGCAGTAAACAAATATCACAGCAATGAGCATTTGCCCCCAAAGATGTCATCAAAGTGAAACAACATCATTTTCCAATTGACATCTTGAATTCTCTCCGCTTACTCCAGCATGCAGCTAATATGACAGTGTGACATCACGCGGCGTAAAGCTGCTGAATTTAACACAGCATGAGTGAGACCTCTCCTCACATTTGAGTAAAGGCTTGTAAGCTTGTTTTCATTTGTGCAGAAGAAGCAAGGCACTGTTCTGTCTGTGACAAAAGCCTATTCGTCTAGCTTCTTCCGACTGCATTTAAATTCACATCTATCAGCTGCAGCCTGGTCATTACTATTGCGGTTAAGTCACAGTGAGTCGGAAAGGATCAGCGCCACAGCCTGAACGATGTCTAATGAAGCCAGTAAAAAAAAACAAGCCTGTGTTGGATATGTCTGCCTCTATTTGCAGATTCAACATCACTTTGCTTAATTAAATACAGCAAGTGAATGGCCTCAGAGTAGTCAGAGTGAATTAATGTTACAATGACTACATGCAGGTTTGTCTTCCCGAGGAAAGTCAGTACACAAAATAACGTAACAGGGTGTTATTTATTTTGTGAATCCACCACTTTAGGTACATCCATAACTGCCTATTGTCAATGTACAGTAGCCTGTACAAAGTATGCTTAAGGAAAGTTTATCTCATGGCTTTGTCAGGACTATCAACTGCCATTCAGAGGTTATTTTAGGTGTACATGTATAGCTGTGGTGGCAGAGGGGAGGTGTTTTATTGTGACAGGTAAGGACAAGAAAATGGTTTTATGGTAAACTTACTTCCAGTCTGAGAGCTGTAATTTTAAAATCCCCTTTAGGGGGAAATTGCTTTTGCCCTCCTACAATTTTTTAATATCCTGATTCATATTTAGCGCTGGTAAAACGCATCATCTACCCGCAGCATTTCTCCTGCCGCTGCCTGAAGGCGCTTTGTGGGGAAGTTATTAAGAGATTAATACCATGTGGGTGTGTGGGACTGCAGAGGGACACAAGCCTTGCCCCGTGTGCCTGTCCTCCTGAGCCCCCAGCCTGGCCTGTGCATTGTGGGCAAAACAGCCCCTTTCCCTAATGAAAGAGTAGAGTAATTATTACTGAAGGGCATGCGGCAAAAAAAAAAAAAAAGCCCTGGAGGACATTTTTCAATGTTTCATGAATACAGTAATGCTTTTAAAAAAGGCAGTCCCCTTCTTTCTGTGCTTACCTGAAACCCTCACGCACTACCCTGACCCAAAGATACATGAGGGCACCACACAATGCACCTGCTCGACATGCCCATATCACTGTAGTAACTTTGGGGAAAGGAAAATAGAGGAGGAGTGCCACCCTCCCTCCAGGGTAATGTCAGTAATAACCTAACCAACTGCTGCTCTTTGTGTAATTGTCTTTTTGGCTCACATTGTTCAGCTTTTCTTGTCTGAAATGATTAGATTAGAGGTGCTCCACTCTAGTCCCCTGTTGCTTTAGCCACTCTGTATTGACAGTGTAAGTGTCAGCACGAAGATGAGCCTAGAATCCAAATTACTAGGGCCTATTCTTCATCTCCCATTCATGAGCGAAACAGCTGCTGTTTTGGGACGAAATTTAAGTATCTGGACCAAGTGCCACAGAAATGAACACATCAATTTGTGCAGAACGACATATTCGCAGCTCAAGCATCATGCAGAGTCTTATCTATGGCAGGAAAGGCTAATTGTGTTTTTACAGCTTTTCACAATCCTCCAGAGCCTCTGTCAGTGTCCCTGGAAAAATGTCAGCACAATGAGGAGAAACAGAGAAAACTACGTTCAAGTAAGTTGCCTTTTGGCTCTGCCTCGGCTCGCTCGCTGCTTCTGGGCGCCCTTGGAGAATGCATGAGTCATAAAGCAACATGACACCCAGCAGTATGTGCAAGATACAGTGGCACCATGGGATAAAAAAAGCAATTAAAATCAGTGTCACCCTGCACCTCCCTGTCCACGACACAAATGACCTTGGTGGATTTAAAATGTATCCCAATAATTCATGCATGTGCTGGAAAGCGTGACTAGTTGTCACAGATACATGTACCACTTATTTTTCCTCTGTCATTTTCCATTTTCCTGTCAACTGGGTGCACATTAAGCTGAAGAGAGCAGTCACATGGCTGTATTGTTTCGCTACCAATCAAGGTCATTGCATGCTCATTAAATTCACTGTGGAAGGATTAAACAGAGTAAATGCACAGGCACATAATCACCGTTACAGCCTTAATATTTTCAAGTGACCCCACTGTGACGCTGATTTAATTCTTCTCTCTAATACAGCAAGGCAAGACATGACATTGGCTGTTGAACCAGTGAGTCCTTGTTTCCCTGTTAGACAGGAACCCCCTCTTACAGTGTGGCTCAGCCCTGCCGTGGAAAAGAGATTGCGAGGGAACGCTGACTGATAAGGGGAAGGCATTCCTCCCTTTCACCCCACCTTTTCTCATCTCTGGCCCCGACGATTCTCCATTACTGTTAGTCGAACGGCATGTGTGCCCTCCTCTGCCGACCGCTGAGATTTGCCTCTGATGCAAACATCCTTGTTTGTCGCCATGGCAACCAAGTCTCCTGCCTGCTGTAGGTTGTCATGCCAGCTGCCTCCCCCATGCTCTTCCTCACCCATTAGCACTGTACTGTAGATGACACGTGTGAGTGCTGTATATTGTGTTTCGTGATCCCTCTAGTTACCCACATACACTGCTCTTGTTACGTCACACTGCCGTCCCTGCTGCATCTCTAGGTGATCTCCTTTTTAGCAGCCGCTCAAAAAATCATTGCCTGGTATTAGACCCTCAACTACAGGAATGTTTTCACTTGAGAGAACTGCCAGAGTCAATTGCTGGAATAATGGCACAACCAGCAAAAGCCCACAGCTCAAAAGATGGAGAGATATAACAGCAAGTGGCCTCAATTTCCACTCCTGTTGTTTGCTCTGCCATCTATCAACCCCTTCATCCTTAAAAAATGGAGCAGTCTGACATGTTTGGGGCTCCCATGAAGGATGATGCAAATGTGGAGGCATATAGGCCCGTGCTGCGCACAGTTCACTCTCAGAGCCAAGCATCTTAGGGGGCAGACAGAGGCCTTTCTTGCAAACATGTCCACCCAGTCAGATGAAAAAACACTCATTACCACAGCGCCACAGGGCCAACCCGGCCCACTTGGGGATAATAACTAGGCATCTGCTTAAATTTGATATAATGCTGGCATACTGGGTAGTCTGGGGTCTGCGATAGTGAAAGAAATGATTGTGCTCTCTTAAGCTGTTTGTCTCCTGCTCTTAAGTGCTTTAGCTGAAGCATTCGAAGCAACCCCTCTCTGTTATTCACACCAAAGGGTTTAATGGTATCTTTACAGTGAAGCCTCAGAGTAAACTTTACCATATTTTAAGAGGACGATTACCCTTATTTACCGCTCTGTAGAGTCTGGAGAGTTAAGACTATCATGATAATGAGTGGCTTCTTTCCCCTCTGTTTGACAGGATGGGCTTGAGGCTTGAGGAGCCATTTTGCTCATGGTGAAAACCAGAGATTGCATTTGCTGTTCCTTATCTCCTAAATTAACTCATTAACTTGACATCCTGCTTTCCCTGGAAACACATTGGCCTTGAATTTATCATGAAACATGGCTGTCCCCTCATATCCCATATGTGAGGTGAGAGATCCAGCACAAGCCTTTAAATCCCCACCCTTTTTTTGCCATTGATTTTGACTCGGCCGAATGAATAACCTTGAGGAGGAGGTGGAAATAATATAAAAGAAAGAAAGACAGAAGCTGGGAGAAACAGAATGCCTCCTGTCTGCGTGTGTCTCCTCTGAAATTCTATCAAACTGGCAGCATGATTTTTCTTTCTTAGCGTGGCGGCAAAATCTTCAAAGCTATCCTGAGAAGTAGACGGTGGTGCCACACAGTTGAAAAATGTTCCTGATTGTTGTTGCTGCACCAGAAAAGTGGATATGTCAAGGTAATACAGTGCTGCTGGCCACACAATTGGTCAAAAAATTCTGTCTCTTGGACATATTGATGCAATAGGAGTCTGGAGGTCAAGCTGTCAGGCAGCATTGTCCTTCTTTTTCAGCTATAGTTTCTTAAAATGGCTGCAGAGATAAAGGACAAAACACTACCCATAAAGTCGACCATGGGTTCTGTCTGAATTGGGTTCAATCAGACCAACAAGGCAAAACATTTCAGTCCTGTCAGTCACTTCTTTTCCTTGAAGCTTACACTAATTGCAAATGCAAATTGACTCAGATTATGAGTTTGCACCCGCCGTAGGGTCTGGTGATTGCGAGTTGTGATAATGATGCATTTCCTCACATTCACTTCTTAAACATTTTTAATGAAGAGGCAGCCACTTACAAATGTGGATTATGCATGCATTGTGCATTGCAAAACAAACTGTGAGGCTGCTGCCATTAACAAGAAGTACTCCAATTAAAAGTTGTGCCCACTATCCAGGCTGAATATTAGTCAAACTTAATGCTGTCATATCACAAAAAACAAACAAACAAGAAAACTGATTTTAAAAAAAGAGTCTTCACCACAAACACAATTTTGTGTACCTGCATTGAATTAAGTTAAAGACAGAAGTTGGGGTTCCACAGAATTGTCAGCCAGTTAACTATCAGTCACTGCAGAGCATTGTTGTAGATTTAGCTGCTGGGAGCGATGTGAGTACTTGGTGTGAACTCATAAATGTAATGCGTGAGTTTCACACTGTTCGAAGTGGGGCGCTAAAGCAACAGCAGACATGCACAAAGAGACAGAAAGAAACATGATTGTGTAATCCACAATATTCAACTGCCATGAACAGAGTGGAAGAATTTTACCAGAAAAGACATAGATTTGTTTTAACAATCATTTTCTACGGTATGCTATATTACATAAACAGGATTGATGGGATTTAGAGGAGGACAGATTCCTCATTTGGTGCTGCAGTCAAACAGCATCTCCAGCTCAGACAAGCCTGCTGGCTGTTTAGTCCAGTCAGATTGCAAGATTCATTTGTGAAGAGCTTCTCTGCGCCAACTGAAGACTCTGCTGTTTCATCTACCTCCAAGTTGGACCCGCCTGCGTGAGTTAAACGTTTACTGGCTGTATGTGAGTCCTCTTTAATAAGAATTGTGGAAAAATATGATACAAGTCCCATGATTAATGGACTAGTTGACTTTAAGTCTCTGCAGAATTCTGTTTTTTTCCTCCCAGTTGCTTTCAGTGTCTTGTGTACTTTTTCCAGAGGTAAAAGAGTGAAAACGATCATGGATGTTTGTGGAAACCTTTTGAGTATTTATTGCCAAAAGGGCTGCTAAAAGATTAAAGAGGTAACTATCACCCATGGAAACCAAAACGGGGGATACAGCTACCACATCAATTGCAAGGAAGCTGTGACAAAGGCAGCAGAGGAAAAATAAGGATTTAGAAGCCATCTGATCAATTGCGAAGGTGCAGGGATCCTTTAACAAGGTCAGCACGCTGATTTCCTTTGAAAAGAGCTCACAACATGTTAGCACTCAGATGGCAGCAAAGAGTCATGAACTCAGAAAGCAATTACTCCTCTAGGAGGCAATGCAACCATTTGATATATTTTTAACCAATAATTAAGACTCAGTCAGCCAGCAAGACACAACCACACTCCAAAATCAAAGAAATATTTTTTGGATTATTAGCTATTTTGCACAGAACAGAACCCTTTACAAAACCCAGAATTAAACTATTTGGATATACAAGCATTTCTGTCATGTGTAACAAAAAAAAACTTTTTATGACGTTGAATAATAAAAATTTAAATTCAGATTTATTCAATATAAATGTCATATTCACTTGAACACAAAAATATTCAAATGAAAAAATGTTTTTTGTCCATTTTCTTTAGTAGTCCTGTGCTCTTCATTCTACTTATTTTAAATAAGGAAGTGTCCACAGGTAATCAAAACAACAACGACAACAACAACAAATTTTTACGTAAATGTCTGCAAATTGTCTTAAGACAGCTTTGGTTTGTCGGCCCACTGAACTCAGGCAGCGGCCGATGCCGCTAATAATCGACCAATTACTAGTGAGAACATCACACCAGTACACACAGACATCCTGGCCACGCTCAGCCCTGCAGCACCTCTGGACCTGCTCACAGATTATGAGAAGCTTTAATCAATAACTCTGGATCCCATCCTCCCACTCTGGCAGACCAGCCAACCCTGTTAAAGGCCCCCATGGGCCCGAGTACCAGACAGACACAGACAGCTCACCCTGTGCTTGCTGTAGACCTGTTACTTCCATGTGTTTTTTGTTTCAAATCGATAGAAAACTTTGATAAAACCATAAACAAAACATCCTCTGTCATGGAGAGCAGGCTGGAGCTGCTGTCATCATCATGATGAACCAGGATGATGTTTGCTATGCAGAAATGGGAGTAGCAGATGCAATGGAGCGTCACAGCCACTAGATACTGCTGCAACCTGAAGTCTGGATGTCCCTCCGGAGAATGAGATGTGACGTTTGGTGGCCACAGAGAGCCAAGGCGGTGTTGTGTAACAGTCTCTCAAAACAACACCTTCATCTGCTCATCAGTAAATACCCGAAGAATCAGACAAACAAGGATAACTCAGAGAGTCCACTGATGACACTTCAGCTCCAACCTGTTTATTTCTGAGTTTGTTTTAAAAGAAAGAAGTTGACATGTAGAACATCCCCATGTAGTTTATAAATAACTCCTGGACAAGTTGCCAAGCCATCAAAAACTGCATCGCTGTCGACACTTTCATATTTGAATAACTGTTAACATCTCTTAATTACCCTCAGTCTCACTTTGGTGCACACACATTTCAATTTTTCCAAAACAAACTGCCTTTTAATTTGAAAAGGCAAAGACAAGATACTGTGCTTTCATCAGCAGTTCACTCGTGCCCAGTCAAGCAGTGGAAAATTAATTAGATATGTCAGGAATCGTATTTGGAGAAGCTTAAAATCCCAGAAACATGTCCTGTCAAGGTGTAAACTTGCAGTGTGGCTTGACTGTGCGCAATCCATTCCGTCCCCTCAGTGGCTCATTGTTGGGTTTTGCAGTTTATGTGACTGTGAGAAGCTGTTTGCCCTGCTCCCAGGAGGATTTATCCTCTCTGGAAAGAAAAACACCCTCTTTTCTTGCCCCTTACTGCAAATCACCGGTTCCTGATTGAGCCTGTGCATCAGAGGTGTGACAGTAAATGATGTTGTCTCGCCGTCTTTCTCTGTGTACAGTAAACACAGTCAGTGACTCATGACTCTATCTCAAGCTTTGGGGTCACTACATTCTAACTGGCTTTCTGTTTACTCTCCATCCACCAATCTCCTGCCTTCCACCCCTGTTATCTCTCGCCCTCTTACTCTCTGTCAGTCTCTCTCTGTGAGTGTATAATCCTTTCTCTTGATGCATATATAAAGAGGTTCGGTGGAAGACACAGCCTCTGGGCAGTGTCTGCTTTGTTGAATTTCATGGATGAATATGTTTGGAGAAGAAAACGAGAGAAACACACAATCTGTCCCTGTAGTGTAATATCATTCATTTTGATGTGAGTAAAAATGGTCCCACAGAGGATAAAATGATTGTTTTCTGCATTGACCTGCCTCACCAACCCTCCTTTGATGTTTATTTGACAGTTTGTGAGCTTTATGTTGTGCCTCAGAGGCATCATTGCAGACTCCTTTAAATAAGTGGAGCACAACCAGACCTGCGCTAACATATCATATAAAGTGTTTTTTGAATGTGACCCAGATTCTTTTACAAAATTTGGATTATTAGGGATCTCCTAAATTAGTTAGGAGTCAGGGATTCAAGCTAATGCCTCCATGATTCTTCAGTTTCAAACCCTTAACGTTAACCAAATACTTTAGCCTATAATGTTTTGTACCGTTATTTTAAACAGGATTTGTTGTTGTTCAGGGGCTTAAAGGGGCAGCGGCTCCTGTAATGTGATACAGCCAGTGAACTAGTCTTTTAAGTGTTGAATCGATGTAGCTAAATACGCTGGGTCTCGGGTCTTGGTGGTGTGCCAGCATGTGGATCAAAATGACTCTTTGCCTGTCGATAAAAATAACTCGATGCTCAGTTTGTCTGTGTATCGCTGAGTTTTGTCCTATTTCAACCTTGTAGCAACTGCACTACTTTCTCACTTCTTATGAGGCTGTTCTCCACAGGCCTGTTGTTGCCTTCAGGCAGGTAAAAAAAAGTGCGTTTATGTGGTTTGTGTGATGTGATGATGACACAGCTTTTCCTCCTCCCCAAACATGCATTTATTATTTGTAACTTAAAGGCTGTAATAACATCTGTTTTGGGTTATCCAGTCACAAATGGAAAGTTCTGAGTGTGTTCACACCCGGCATTACAATGCATCCCTATATGGTGTCCAGTGGCCACGTGGGGTCGGATCTCACTTCCTTGCTCAACATGCAAATAAACAACCACATCTTTCTGTTTGCAAAGACCAAATGTGCTGTGTTGTTGTATCAAACCTGCGGACCAACAGTAGCTGGGGGCAACAGGAACATTGTGCAAAAATTTTTTAAGAGAGACTGGGGGACACAGAAGTAGTCTATATTGGTCACTGTTTGCTGTATTTGTACTATTTTATATATTTACTTTAGTAAAATGTCCCAGAAATGTAGCTTTAGTGGTGAAATCAATTGAAATAATGTGTCCGAACAGCAGCAAAATGTTGGCAGGTTTTAGACCTACAGTAGTCTTGCATAGCCAGACGTCTTTGTCCACAGCAATGACAAAGTGATGTTTTTACACAGCAAAAAAAACCCCCCAGCCTGTATGTTTTGTCACAAATAACCTCTGAATGTCAACCACTGGATCTCAAGAGACACTGAAGATATATTGGGTGCATTCACATATGTACATATAACTGTCAGCTTGTGATCAGATCACTCAGGATGTGTGTGAATACCAGCCGTTCACTGCCTTTGAATGGGAATTAAGGAAAGACATGAATAAATGAGCAGAGAAACATAATGAATGCAGTTTCTTCTGTACAGGGCACCAGTGTGTCACTTAATGGTTTGATGAGTATGAAAATCCTGTGATTTCAACCCAGTTGAATAGCTATGGGAGATTTTTGCCTGCCGCGTTGGGGTTACCACTTTCAGTGACTGGCAGTTTAGTCATTTTAAGCCTTTAAAATTTCAAATAAAACAGGATAAATTTATTTAGTTGATGGAGAGACACAAGCAACAGGTGGCTAAGTGTCAAAAGTGGCCATTACTTCTGAGAAAAAGGGTCAAAAGTGAATGACTGTGATGCTGTTGCCAGCAACTTGTTGCATTTCTGTACAGTTTTCTCTTTTTCTTTAACATTGTAAATGTGCTACAATAAGTTACTATAAACTGGGGTAGTGTTAGCAAGGTATGGAAATCAAACACTGGGTGTGGTTACGTGCACACAATAATCCAATAACTGGGAATAATCAGATGATGGCAATAATGGCATATCTGCGTTTACATGCACTTCAGCAATGCGATAATCAGAAAACACCTCGTTGACATGATAGTCAATTAGTTGGCTTTCTCTCCCAGGTACATGCAGTTTATGGTACAATCCAGTGGGTGGCGTTACTTTATGGATGCGTAGCACCATTATACTCAGAAAAAGAAAAGTAACTTCCTGTTATTTTCAAAACATCCTGTTGATTCTCAAACATGGCCGACTTAAAAGACTTTGGGATGTGGGTTTGGCCTGTTTTAATGATGGAATTTTTGTCGAGCTTTCTCCCGAAGAAGGCGACGAGCTTTCTTCGAGAAAGTGTCGGCTCTGGGACTTAACGTTAGGTCTCCCAACGTTACCACCACCAACAACCCGGTCTTGTTGGATGCGGGTTAGAAGTAAATAAGTATTTGCACATGTGCAGATTTTTTAAAAAACAAAAGAAATCAGATATACATGCACCGAATAAAAAAATTATTGAGCAATAATCCACATACGTTACTCCGATTTCTCATGATTGGATAATGGCCTGTATCCAATAAAGGAAATCGGATTATGCTGTTTACATGACCCCTTCAACTATCGCATAACTCAAGAAATCTGACAGTGATCGGATTATTGGTATGCACGTACACGTACCCACTGATGTTTAGTTGAGCTTCAAATAGTCATTTGATGGGGACCATATGTCTAAAACCTTCATCAGTTCCACTTACTGATGCCGACATGTTTTTCTATCAGTTTGGCATTGTATAACAAAGACAACAACAATACAAGCGGGTCTTTTTAATTTCTTTATTTGACCAGGTAAAAGCATAAATAAATCATATGCTGTACAAATATACTCTTATCTATTTTAGATGATGAAAGACAGATGAGAGTCAACACTGTTCAGACTCAGATGTGTTTGCATTAATGCTGAAAACTTATGTAGGATTAAGATCACACAAAATCACAAGATCAGTAATGGAATTGATAAGAAATCAGACTAATTAGCAGAAGAAATGAGGGCATTAGTATCAATAGACTTTGAATAAGTGTCCGCATCTTCTTGCATCCGGAAATGCATCAACTCTAAGGTGAATAAAGTACTTAGAATCTTTGAAAATCAGATTAAATGTATCGTCTGTAGTTTAAAAATATGGTAGAAGAACCAGAAATCTTCACTTTATACAGTATTCCTGGTGGCTCAAGCATCTGATTTGCATGTTTCAACCCTTAAGTACACAAGACACTCACCCAGTGCTCGTGCAAAGGCGAAATGCTTTTAAAACCAAAGATGTAGGGGTAGAAGAGGATTCAGCACCACAGCCTACAGAACAGCTCCCCCTCTCATCTGCAGCAGCAGCAGTCAAGGCAGCAGTGACTTCACACAAACTTTCTCACTAACTTGTGTAATCAGAGTGTAGATGCAGTGAGTCCCAGACCCCTTCGTCCCTTGGGTGGCTCCTTCTGTCCCACTATCAGTCAGGGAGTCAGTGTGTCAGATGTTTTATTCAACACAGCTGCATGTATTTTTGGCACCTGGCTGCTTCATCCAAAAGGAAGGAGGGGGGAAAGTGTGTTGTGGGTCTCCGGAATGGGGTCACGATTGCTTCATGTTTCAAACCTGCCGGACCACCGCAGGCTAACATCAAACAACCAGAACACCTGTTTCCAGACAGCGTTCCTCGTTCAGCCTCTGCTCAGATGAAAGGACCAGAAAGTTTTTCACTGGGGGGAAATTGCACTAAGATCAAAGACGCGGCGTTGTTTAAATGGCAGAACAGAATGGTTTTCAATTGATAAATGTTTCGAGGTCTGTGTGTGATGCAAAGTTTATTTCAATTATAATGTTGGGGACATATGGCCTTCTTTAGACATCCAAACTGCTTTTTAAGCACATTTTCAGATATGTTGCAGTTAAAACAAGAACCTTGCAGTGTGTAGACAACATGGAAGAGCAATATCACATTTTAAGACAGAATATTGCATAGACTGACTCTGGTGGTTTTATGGCTGTCTGATGACGCAATGTCTCAGCTGCCATTGGTTATACTTCTACTGGTGGTAGTGTCAGTGCCAGCTTTACCGTGACAGAATCAGGGAAATTAAACTGAAGACACATCAGGAACTCTGTTATATCATGAACAAATAATGACAGACAATAACATACTGTACAGCTCAAATGGTTGATGTGTGAAAGCTGCTGTCGTGGTCCTTCCTTTGCTGCTGTGTCTGTTTGATCTTGCTGGTGTAAAAAAAAGGCAATGGTCTCATTTAGAGCTGTTCCAATACTGATACCAGTGTCGCCTCCAATACCACCGAAAATGCCGCTATCGGTATCGGCACGTATCAGTCTGTTCCCAGCTACTTTGCCCATTTAGCTTATTGCAGCTCTGACTGACGTTCCACACCTAAAATTAATTTTTCTATGGTGATCTGAACCAGCACAAAGGAAGTGCCACTGTGCTGCCACTGTCAAATACTACTTGTAAGAGTGGCGAAGAAGGACGGAGAGATTTGACGGAGCCAGCAAAATGTCCACATCCGACAAATTTTACACTGGAAAGTCCCACCCAGCAGTAAAAAGGTGATGTGTAAGGAATTAGATTTTCCCAGTTTAACTTAATTTATTTTTATCTCACAAAATTATGATTAAATTTTAAGGCAGTTTTTATTTTGACACGCTAGTGTTGGATCGGTACTCGGTATTGTCCGCTACGCAAGTTTGGGTATCGGAATCGGTACTGGAAGGAAAAAATTGCAATTGGAACATCTCTAGTCTCATTTTTATAAGACTACTACTCCTTTTAAAGAAGAGTTAAGGTTCGTCATGATGAAACTGTTTTGCAATCTTGTAAAAAAAAAAAAAAATCATGGATTTTCTAAAACTTGCTCGACATTCACAGAAAACATTTGAATCTGAAGCAGTCCTCGGGTCATAGTAGCCTCTGCAGAAAACATCTTAATTATAAAATCACAATAATAGTATTTGTGGCCATGCGTATTCAACTGATTTTGTTAGATTACAGCTATAGGTTATTTCTTTCCATAGAGGACCAGTTTTAAAGCCCCATAGCCCAATGCTGCATTGTAAAACCAAAGAAATGTCAAAATTTCCATTTTGTCACATAGAGACAGACACCGTCTGAATTTCAGGAGCTTGAGTTTGAAGTGTATTCCCCCAGAGAAAGATGGCCGTCACGCTATCATACATTTCCTTTTTCACTTTGAGAAGTTATCAGGAGAGTGTAAAGAAGACAGTAAACCAAAACAATGTATATTTTGGATTACCACATCACAGGTGGATACCTACAGCCTGCATTTATGAGCATAAATTGAGAGAATTTACTACATTTTTAATTGTATCCTCTTAAATGTAAAGTGAAAGGAAGACAAATGTGTGTACGTTCTTCCTGTTCACGGACATTATCCGCATTCATGTGCCTCTCCATTCTAAGCTATAAAGAAATGGTTTCTTAGGGATATTAAGGGTGCAAGTGCATGTAGATGAATGTGACTTGCTCTAACCACAAAGGATGAATTAACGCCTTACAATGAAATGACTCCCTACTGTTTGCAAATTAATTACATTTCCGTAACTGAAACAGAATGTGATGAAAAGACCAAAGAGGGAGCTGCTCAGTAAAAACGCTCTTTGTTACCTAAAACTAATTGTGGTGAAGTATTTCCATAACAGGCTCACTGATTAAAGTAATAAAATCCAGGGGATGGTCCTGAAAAAGATCAAGAGCTTTTGCTGCACTGATGAGTTTTTTGAGAGCATCAGAGGATTTGAAAATTGAGCAAAGACAACACACCGTGAAATGCCATCGCATCGGGCAAGCACTCTGAAATGGGCAAAACATAAAATGTCCCGTCTTCCTTTAATTCACCATAAAATGATTTTCCTCCCCCCTTCATAGAGTCTCCACTTGAGATTAGCAGCCGTGGTTCCGCAAATATTCATTAGACGTAAATACAAAATCAGAGTGATTTGCTGGCATCAGCCACCTTTTGCCCTATCAATTTGAATGCATGGCATATCCGTAATTCATTCAGTTGCTAAAATGGGATTGCACCAGCGTTGTAGTGGCAACCTTCAATAACTGCATCTCCAATAATGGACTGAGCCCCTTTCATCCTCTGCATGCCCTGCACCTACATCAATGGTAATGATTTCTCTTTCATCAAAGAAGGGAAATACTGCATGTAGGCGATGCAGTTTTCAGTTCAAATTCATTAGGTCTGCCTTTAACCAACCAAACATCTGCTTTGTATGCCTGCCTCACATATTTCTGAACATTAGAAAGGATAAGCTGTGTGAGATGCATCCAAATGGAGATGTGGATGTAGAAGTTTGAATGAAATTGGATTTCTGGTACACAATCCAGTATGTACATAAAAGGAAAACTCATACTTGGAAATTCTTAAGATATCAATTCTTATTAAGGTGATATATATATATATATATAGTTTCAAAATAAAATGTCTCACGTAAATATGCTTAGAAAATCCATTTAAAGATTTAATTGTGAAGCTTTTAAAGGATTTTGATGTGTAAAACAATATTTGTATTTTAGGATAAGTGACA
>JAQFJA010000015.1:16216508-16226523 GCA_029874485.1 Naso brachycentron
TAGATGGAAGAAAGACTGGAATAAAGAACGAGTGTGAATAAGCTAATGGCTTTAAAAGGGAGTCACAACTGTAATTATATACAGTATGAATGCCTCATTACCATTATTCATTATCATGCAATCTGATGTAATTAGGCTCTTGCAAGTCCTCTTTTTCCAAGAGAACACGCTGCCTAAAATGCTCCACGAAACAAGAATAAGTTCCTTGATGGTGTGTGGATGTGCACACCTGATAGTACCTTCAATTGATATTTGTTTTCGCAGAGCAGAAGGTGTGAGTGGGTGGGGGGAAATGTCAGAAAACAGTGAGCTGAGAGATGGAGGGGATGTGTGCATTTTGTCTGACAGACGAAGAGCAAGCGAGGGAGAGATAAAGGAAAGGAGAAGCTGGGGGAGGGGGCTGGAGTAGGTGGGCGGGAATAGAGGAGGCGAGTGTCACGGACAGAGAGAGAGAGGAGAGAGAGAGAGAGAGAGAAGGAATAGCGAGCCGCTCGCTTGCTTGCTGGAGCTGTTGACTGGGTGTTCGAGTGTGTGATCGTGTGTGCTGCTTGAGCCGTCGTGTGAAAGAAAAAAGGGAGGACATCTCTTTTTGAGCCTTTGTTTTTCTCTTTTTTTTCTCTTCTTTTTGAAGTGTCACATCGAGCTCCCTCAGAGAAAGCAGAACTTGTCTGAACCCCTTCCTGGGATTGTTAAGAGGACTCGGGGAAGACAGCGTGCTGCCAGGTAAGAGAGCGTTGTAGCACTTGCTCATACAGTCAAATGGCTTAAGAACTGCTGTTTGTGTTGCTGCTTTGTAACTGATACATGCCTGGTTAAAACAGAGAGCACACACTGTTTTTGATGCATGCACAGGTATACGTACGTGAGCTTGTCAGCAAACATGGCTCGCCAGACAACTGTACTGTAATTGTGATTGGAAGAGTCAGGTCGTGTAGAGGAAGAGGAGGACGATGAGGAGGAGGTGTAGTGTCTTTTTGACAGCGACTCATGCGTGGTGACACATGTCAGGGGATGTCAGATTTACAATGACAGGGATTATTCAAAAGGAAGGAAAAAAATCTAAAATCACGTCAGTTTTAGAGAAAGTGGAAAGACTTTTTTTCCCATGTTTTGCAACTCTTTCACAGTCAGATCGTGTGGCTTGAAATACTCTTACTAGGGATTGTAGTTGACATTTCAACACATACAATCTGAAGTATCTTTATCACTCATGTTTTGCACTTGGTTTATGAGCAGTCCTATTTGTATTCGTCTGCATACATGAGTCCAAGCCTCCTCAGTCACAGCATGGCAGCTTGGCAGCAGTATAGTAGGAGGTGACAGAAATTTGTGCTATATTTAATAGTTGTATCTACAGTACAATGCCATGGCTTCCTAACCAGGTCTTGCTTTCTTCCTTTATTTAATAGGAAGTTTCACTGTAATCAAATTACTGCACTGTCCTCCCTGCTGTTTGTCATTTCCCCTTTGTCGTCCCTTATCTTCCTCTCTCTGTCCTCATTATCCCAGATTCAACTGAAATGAACTAGTCCATCTCTGCTCCTTCTCCGTCCCTCCTTCCATTCATGCATGCTGATGTACAGTAGACTATTAAACAAAAGACGGAATAGAGGGCCAGAGGCTGAACAAAGCTCCTCTGTTCTTAATAACATTTGCGCTTTTATTTTTTATTTTTTTCTTCTTCTCTCATTTAGAAACATGAAAGAGGTGAAGGGTTGGTAGATTGTGGGGCTTCAAATAGCCCCCGTCCATTTGATTCCATTGTCTCGTGCTGGAACAAGCCATGAAAGGCAACACGCAGCTCCAGTCTTTCAAACGCAAAACTAATTCAGTTGGATTTCAGTTCCATTTTGACTTCGTTTTTCCACCTTCCAAATCTTTTATTCTGCTGCAAGGTCCAGTAAATCCATTCACATCCAGTAAGGCTTTGTAGCTATTTGAAAAAAAAAAGAAAAAAAAAAGGATTTCTGCGTGCCACAGTGTACTGAACAATCTGCTCACCTTTCATATCCATGCTGTTGTTGCCTTCAGATTTATGTTTAAAATTTGGGCTCATTTATGGAAGCTTCTTAATATGATTTATTCTCTTTGAGGACAGTTAAATCCTCCTCTTGTAACTGATTGTGCACGTTGCCTTTGTCATTTAATCTAACAACTGTTTGTTGCATGTGTGTGTCCACGATGTGTGATGTGTATCCAGCTGTGAGATCTCCCATTGCATCAATAGTTAATGAGTGTCTCCAGCACTCATTCATACGACCCATTCACACAGTGTTATTGTTTATCTAATGGCTCTACTGTACCATAATGAAGCTTAAATACAGCTCAGCCTGGGTTAGATCTGGAGCTAAGCAACATGCTGACCTTCACACAACCTTGCAGTGTCACAGTGTGTTAGTTATTAAGGGGTGGCGACATTTGAGAGTAATGACTTGTCTCCCAAATCTTAGAAACAAGGGAGTGGAGGACAAAAAGTGCGATAAAGGAGAGGAAAATTAAACTTAAATCTGTAAAATGTTTACCAAAATAGAATATATTTGTGGCTCTACGTGCCTTTATCTGGGTTTTGGTGTGAGCAAGAGTTGTGACCGGATCACTCCACCCATGAACGTTACAGCTCTGCTGCCCTGAGCACCAGGCAGCTCCTTTCGGTCCACTGGATGCAGTCAGCTCTCTCCGTGACTCAATGCACTCATCCACTCTGATTGGCTGGCTTTTCCACTCCGGGGTAAGACAGGACGAAGAGGGGTTGGCCTCCCATGAGCGGGGATCAGCCGTTCTTTTCACACAACATCCCACTGGCTGCACATCAACAATGTGTTTGGTCTGAATGTTGAAAAACAGGCATGAAGTGAGGGTAGAAAGAACAGGAAGCATGGCTCCCATCTGCTGTCATCTCTTTTGTGTCACAAATACAACTGAGGAGTTCACACATTAGAGCCAAGTATGTATTTCTGAGATAGTGCTTCTCAAGACAGGCAACACCTCATCTAGCCAATACCCCAGTCATGTTTTTTTATCCATGTAAGAGATGTATTCAGGCCTCCAGCTCCCTCATCCCTTTGTAGATGACGCTGTCTCATGTGACAGCTCTGAAGCAAACAGGGCGTGGAGCTCGCTGCCTGCTGAGACTCTGGCTTGTTTGCCACTTACAGACAGACCCGGCTGAGGCGAGGTCCAAGCTGCTCCACCCAGTCACCTAGCCAGCAAAAATCTTTTTTTTCTTTATGCAAAACGCCTGTGCACTCAGGCCATGCCGCACTGATTCAGAACCATGGACAGCGCTCCTGCTCAGAGGGAGAGAGGTGGTTACAAGCAGGGGAGAGAGAAATTTCAGCACCACTGCTTGCGGACAGCACCAGCCGGCAAAGCAGGAGTCAAGGATCATGCAGAAATGAAGAATTCCTGGCAAATATACAGTTCATAGTGTCAAAGCAGGGAAATGATGGAAGGTAATGCCTGCTGTAAAGATTATTCAGAAGATGATTAGATAGTGCACAGAGGGGAATGACAGATTTTACATTTCTGTTACAGAAGGCACAGTAGCTGTGGAGCAGACACAGCAGTGTTCAGATATTTACCAGCTTTAATCTATTTGTGTTTATAAACCAGCAGCGACTGTCAGAGTCTGCGGGCAACAGTGCTCAATACTTAACCAGGTAGCCTAACAGCTGACAAATATGCAAAGCTTACAAACAAACAGGGTGTGTGTCTTTGCCACAGTGCCTGTAGTTCACCAGAGCATTAAATCTTTGTTAGCTTGCAGTGAGAGATACTCGTGATGCACTATAGCTCTGTAGCTTTATGTGTTTTTATACCGTGTAGACCCAAAAGCACGTCTAGAAACAAAATGAAAGATGGTGAGTCAATGTAGATCAGGCAGACTGAAAGCCTAGCTTTCAAGGGTGTATTCACACCAGGTCTGCCTTTTTTTGTTTGGGTGAATTGAACTTTTCCCCTTGGTGCAGTTTGTTTGATAGGTGTGAACACAGTACTTGAACTCATTTGCGGATCAAAACAACCGGACCGAGATCTGTTTGAAGAGGTGGCCTCTGTCTGGTTACAAACGAACTCTGTTAATATTCGATTGTGGTGTGAGCGTGATATGTTCCCGATCCGCCCCTAATTTTATTTTCTTTATCGATAAATCTGCCGATTTTTTAAATGATTAATTGATTAATCATAATCATCGTTTATTTCATGAAATGACAAAAAAGTGCTAAAAATGTTCATCCTAATTTCCCAGAACTCAATGTGACATCCTCAAATTTCTTCTCAATTATTATCATAAATGACACAGAGAAGCAGCAAATCCTCACATTTAAGAGGCTAAACCAGTAATTCTCTTTAGTTTTTTATTCATGAAATGGCTGAAACGATTAATCGATTATTAAAATGGTTGGCGAATAATTTTCTATCGATTAATTATTCAATTAATCGATTAATTGTTGCAGCTCTAGCCCCAACTGCAGGAGTATTGCACATTTTTGGACTAAACCAGCTCCTGTAGCCAGCTGCGCTGTGCATTATGGCATGAGGACTACTTTATAAACAAACAGCTAGCAGTCAGCGGTGACACAAACATGAATCGAGTGTGTACGACCATATAGCCCAACAGCTAGAAACGACGCATACAAATCATGAAGTGTTCAAAATGTTTAGCAAACGGCTGAAGAAGAGGGGATTGGAAAGGAGTGACAGCTCCCACGTGACTTTTGTTGATACATTTTGGTTTGCTTGACCAAGCGGGAGTCCACCAAATGAACTATAAGTGAGAAAACGCCTGGCCTTAAAGACAGAGACAGTTTTGTATCTAGATGTAAAAAAAATATGGAAGGCAGAAAACAAGAGAAAAAAATCTCATAAAAAGTGTTATACTCACCATGTGTAATTTGTGTTGAGGAACTGTTTAACCAAGATCTGTAAATATAAACTTCCATGTCTGCAGTATAGACAGTTGCGGCTTATTTCTGCTCCTTCTGTAGCTGTTATGTACTTATTTCAGTCAGCCATATGGAATGGAATATTATGTGAATATAGAATATGTACACTGTCGAGGCTCCGCCCTCCTCACTGGCACATGATGATTAGTATTTCCTGAAAGTCGACGTGGTTGCTTTGTTAGCTTAGGCAGCCATTTTTCAGTGAAATGGAAACGACCTCCTGATTCTGTTTAGAAAAAACACCCCTAATTCTCTCCAGCCCCAGCTGTAGATTCAGCAGTTGTTCTTTGATGACGTTGCAAAAAGGAGCATTAGCTTTCTCATTTCATTGGCAAAGATCCCGACCACAGATGTTGACTGTAAGCTCCTTTTTTTTCAGGGTAGGTTTGCGCAGCTTAGCATTAGAGTTTCACACCCAAAGATGAACACTCCCATGGCAACATGCTTCATTTCACACTACAAATCATTGTGATTAATCTGCTTTGGCTGTAATAAATGTGATGCATGAGCCAGTTACAGCTTTGTCGATCCATTTTATCGATTTTAATGCATAGTTTTACTATGCATTTACATGCAATGCATTTTGAAACCAAAGCCTAATGTTACAGATTTATTTTACAATTATGAGTTAATCGCATTTGTCGATACAGTAATATTTTTTGATAACAAGGGAAGCATGTTTTTGGCTAGTCTCCAAACATCACGTAAACGAACTAATTAATGTAATGTCTTTTCTATCTTCTATGTGATGACAGTGACTACAGTGAGATGGGCGCGAAATCAGACATGAAAATGGGTTATTTCTGTAAGGCTGCTAGATGAAAGCTTACTGTAGTCTGCCCTCTGATAGGCGACGGTGTTCACAGGAGAGAGAGTTCTCACAGAATCGTCGCTGCACTGATACACTAAGAGAAGCTAAAAAAGATAAGAGCCACTTCTGTTCATGCTTTTACGCACACATGTCCACATGAATATCCATGCATGTGCTCGGTATGGCATTGATTTTGTGCCTTCCTGCATGTCCCCCTGGTATAAAGGAGCTGTAGCACCCCTCCCACCCACTCCCACACCCCGACAGAAACAATAAAAGCTGCACAAGTCTTGCCCTAAGGCTTCTGTTATCACCAATGGACAGCAAACCACCCGCCACTCCCTCTCATCCTCTCTCTCTCTCTTTTTCTCTTTCTTCCTGTCTCTCTCTCTCTCCCTCTCTCTCTACTAAAACCCCATACACATGTCTCCTAATTGAGATGGCTAATAAGTAACCAGGGTCATTTGTATATGTATGCATTAGCATAATTAAATAGGCATGAGTTAAGTGTCTTGTGCTGGTGTGTTAATAGCTCAGTCCAGAAATAGAGGCGAGGACATATGTGGCTCTGTTTGTTCTTTGCCCTGCCTCGCTTCTCTTCCTCGTCAGCTGTCGGCGCCATAAAACTAAGGTGTGGTCATTTTCCTCCCTCCTGTGAGATGCCCTTGTCCCTGTTGGCCAGGGCTAATAAATTGTGGACCGTCCCAGTGTGAAAACAGGCATGCGTGGCAGGCAAGACAGCATGTAGACTGCTAGACATGGCAAGTTAATTTTCTTGTGTCAGGAAGACAGTGCTGGAGAGAGTTCATACATGTGCTTTTTTTCCTTCTGAGGCCACAGAGGCCACTGCCGCCTCTGGAAGGTAGTCTGTTCCTCTTCAAGTCCACATCCCATCAATAAACCCTCCCTCTATCAGAGGAGCCCTGATGTCAAGCAACAGAAGCGTTGTTGACAGGAGGTGGGGCACATGAAGAGAGAGATGATGTGAGTTGGGCTTAAAATGAAGATGGGCATGAAGGGAAGGAGGGCGAGGCTGGAGCAGTACTTTCCATCTTGGTACGTTGCAGCTGTCGTCCCTGTCACTGCACCGGGTAAATCAGTGTGCTGTCTCCTGCAATGTGAGCGGAAAAGAAGAACTACTTTTTATCATGACATCTATGACTCCACAGAAGGCTGCATATTCACCAGAGACCTCTATTTACAGACAGGGAAGGGGGCAAAGCTGAAAGCACCACGAAACTGCCGTGTCTTTGCAGCAATCGGAGCGCAGGTTACAGGAAGGATAAAGGAAACGGGAAAGTAGCACACCTTAAACTTTACATGTAATTGTTGCATAGCAACAACCCACTGATATTTAACAGTTGAAGCACCAAGCAAAGCAAAGTGTAATGCAAAGGAAAAAAAATTTAAGACTAGAGAAAATATCTTGTTTGACCTGTATTTATTATCACCACTGTCATTTTGTTTTTGTCAGATAATATTGACACATACTGCTAAAAGTGTATCTTATCTTAATGTTATAAAGTATCCAGTCTCTTGCTTTGCCTCACGTGGATTGATGCTCATTAATGAGTGTTTTGAGGCTTCAGAGATCATATTTATAGAGAGAAAGACCCATAATTTCCTGAATCAGAAAGATGATCTTTTGAAAAGATCCTTAAAGCTGAGGTAGGCATTATTTATTTGATGTCATTGGGCAAATATTCCAGAATAACCTTCAAGCATTTTGTAAATCTGTTGGTCTGAAAGAACACGAGACTTCTGCTCCCCTCCCTGGCTCTGTATTCACAGGTATTTTAGGCCAATCACGGGTCATTTCAGAGAGCACGTGTTCTTATTGGCTGTTCTGAGGTGACATTACTATGAGCTGATTGGCTGTTGCAACAAGTGACATGCCTTGCGTTCTAAAACTGGCCTCTGGCGACTTGACAAGCTGAGTTGTTGGAGACACCGGCAGCCGGCTTAAGTTAAGCTGAAATGAACCAGTTCACACCGCTGCAACTTTCCCTCGTCGTTAATCTTTGGTGTAAACTGGCCTAAAAAGAGAGAGCGGCAACAAATGAAAAACAACGTGCGCCTGGAGCAGTGTGCCCTGAAGTTGCTTCCATCGAAGTTTCATGCTACAGCTATCCTGATTTCCAGGTGCAGCTTGCCTCAGCTTTAAGTTTGTCTACTGACTTCAGTCCTTTTCCACCTCCTCCTCTGTGGATTTATTGCTAATAAAAGTCTATTATTTTCACACAGCCATCCAATCAAACAACAAGGACAAACACACTTTTTGTCGTGGTGCTCATACTACAAGTGTTGTGCAAGAAAAAATGGATTTCCACCAGTTTCCCTTTTCTAACTATCAGGGTCAGGAGTGCCACCATCTCTCTGCAAGCTTCCAGTCAGTCCCGGTTTCCTGCAATTAAAGGATCCATCATTTTAAAAGGCTGTCACATAAAGGAAAAAGCTAGAAGTTTATCTTCAAATCAGACATTTTCTCCAAACCCTGTCCTTTAAAGCATCGACGTGCCCTGAAGGAGAGTAGGCTGCAGTAAATGGAGGGTAATCACTGATCTTAGATGTTCGCTTGGGAGTGCATTATCAGCTCCCCCATCGAGGAGGTCCACAATGGGAGGAACAGATCCCATTACAGATGTGTCTCACAGGGCTTACGGAGTCATGAATGTACACCCACGCAAATGAACGCTGCATCCGTGTGCCAAAATTGATATTTATGCCTTTATCAATGCAAAGCTGAGGAAGAAAAGAGCAGCAGTCTGGATTCATTTCAGTGCTTTCCAAGTTTTTTGTTGTTTTTTTTTTTTTTCATATTACAGTGCAGAGAGAAGTACAGAGAGGCAAGTGGGTCATGCAAAGGGCTTCTGTGTGAGCGTACATTCACCTCTCCCCTGCAGGCGTTTTTGTAAGGACTTGCACAGAAGCCAGGTTTGAAAAGCCTGGTAAAATGCAATCAGTGGCTTTGCATTTCTTTGGGAAAAAAAACACTCCTCTATTCCAAAAGCATACTCACATTGTGATTAATTTCCGTAAGCCAGGATGAAGTGAGCAGAGAAATGAAAGTGAAGCGTTTAGGCATTACAATAGTTGTTGTTTTCTCCGTTTCGTCACATCACCTGTTCTCAGATCAGAGGGGAAATGTTACGGTGTGTATGTGCGCGCACTGGGGGGGTATAGCAATGTTTGAGGGTATAGCGATGTTTGAGATCACTGTGATTAATGGCAGCACATTGAGCTCATGCATTATTTATCCGTCATTGCCTTCAACCACTGCCAAAAGTCGTGACTGAATGATTTGGGTGGGGAACTCGTTGTTCCTGAAATTTTAAGGTCAAATGAACAAATCCACCTGTCTGAATTTGAGTCTATTACCTGAGACCATCTTGGCATGAAAACCAGTCACACATTATGTTTAACAGCCTCAATCATCTCTCCCAAGGCTGCTCGCTGGTGAAAGGAGAGAATAGTTAAAATCCTGCAAATTTATTGGCAACGTTGAGGGAGGCTTTGTTCACCTGGTTACTGCTCTAGAGCAACACAACTTGTTTAAATTTATGTGTATTACTCATCTTCAGAAACTTATCCTCCAGTAGTGTGAATCAAGTCTTCCTGTTTCTTTTCACCAAACCCAGCCCTTAGTCTCTGTGCCACAACTGTCAGTATAAATAACCTCTCTGCCTCCTGATATGATAAACCCCCAGGAGAAACAAATTACCCAGGATGCACAGAGACAGTGCTGTTCATGCAGGAAAGGATCTACTGGATTATGAAGGCTTGAGTTTGACATTCACTGAACAGTGTGAACACTCTGGGCTAATTTACCATTTTTACAAATACTCGCTGCATGGTCAGAGTTCAGTGTCAGGACAAGAGATGTGACGGTATACCGTGATATCAAAGAAAAGAAAACTTTTCAGTAACAGAATGAAACAAGGCGAATGTGATGGAAGTGGCGGATCCACACTATCCACAGAAACTTATCAGGTTGGCAATGTGGGAATTTTTCAGTTACCCCAAAGATGACACCGGCAAAATTCAAGATGATGAAATTCGACTTGCATTGATACAAGAAAAAAATCCCTTGCAAGGGGGCAAACATATCCAACATGGCACATCATCTCTGTGAGAAACATTCATGCAACATGACAAAATGGTTAAATCCAAAGGTTGGCAATTACCTGTGATAGGTATATCTCCAGAAATATGTCCAAAGATCCTTGATACCCTCATCGTAACTTTACGAGAACTTCTAGGC
>JAQFJA010000015.1:16239701-16259360 GCA_029874485.1 Naso brachycentron
CCTTAAAAAACAATTTTAATAAAAAGTACATATCGGAGAACATAAACGCAAATACCAATATACTTGCAATAGGCCAATATCAGCCCATAATATCAGCAAACTGATACATCGCTCAGGCCCTACCTGAACAATGTAGAAATGTGTGTGACAGCGTGCACGGAGCCTGGTAGTATTGTTGTTTCGTTATTAATCAGTCAAGCTGTGTGTCTATTGGATGTTTTAGAAAAGCCGTCTCTTTTCAGCCACAAGACTGCTGTCAAATGGGAAACAGTGGTGAGGATTTGGACAGCGTGCTTCTCTGTGCTTTGACCTCCACTGGGCTCTGGAGTTTGGCTCTGTGTGGTGGCGGTCCGCAGGCCTCTTCTCTGTCTGACCAGATTGGGTTGCAGTTGAATGACACAACTGTTTGCCGGTGCCCAGCGGAGGCCGACTGGCATTCTGCTCGTGCCAGGTTGGCTCTCCGCTGAGACGTCTCACTGGGAAAATATCCCTCCAATCCAACTCCACCTCCCAAATCTCCTGCTGTTTACCAAAACTAAGAATTATCACAGCAGCACATCCCGTCTCGCATTGTCACCTCTCATAATTTAAATTACCAAATGGCGCTCATACTTATTAATTAAAAGGCTGATTTAAATTTCCAAGTATCTTGTTTTTAATAAGACATTTAGCAAAATCAGGCCAAAACTGACAGGGTGGTAAACAACTAAACACACGTAACTGTTTTTGCTTACACTTCATTTGCTCACAATAGATCTGTACAGTACTTCATAGTGCTGCTAAACAAGCAGTGATACTTGTGGATTTGCTTCTCCCTGGATGTCCTCTTTATGATATTGTTGAGTTTTTTCCAGCTGGCCAGTTGCAGTGCTTTCAGACCACAACAGGGGAAGTGAAAAGTATCAGTATGGGGTGTTGCTGGGGACGGGTATCAGGAAGGATTTCTCACTCTAGCTGGCAAGTCCTGACATGCCATCCTCCATGAGAAGAAAGTAATTGGCCCCCTAATTGCTCTCACAGACATTTTTCGCCATCCCGGTTCTGCCTTCAGCCTCAGTACAAGTCCAGCGTCGGTCCTGTGTGATCTGACCTGAACACGAGACTGACTCGAGGAAAAAAGCAGCTCTCTCTGCTTCGTTTGTGTTCCAGTATACTCCAGCAGCCCTGTCACACTGTGTCTGCAGCTCTGTTTATCTCCCTCAGGGGGCACTCACTTCTCCAGCCAAACACCCCAGTCAAGTGAACTGTTAAATCAGACTCGGATCAATAGGAATTACATTTCTACTGCCGTTTTAAGCGTCGCCACTGGAGACACACCTTCATGATCTCATCCTCTGCTTTTACTGATATTTTTTTTTGTCTCCCTACACTTAAAAGTACAACAAATAGTCTAATAAAACCTCAAGTTGAACTTTTTTCAGCCTCACTGCTGACTGAAGCTGAAATCCAACAGGAACACCACACGAAAATGTATTTCTGTTATCAGCCTTCTGTTTAGTGGAGCATGGTGATGGTTATATCTCCTTTCAGGCCCAAATGTCGTGTGATTTATGGGTATCAAGTGGTAAGGAAGATTACATTTTCAAATGGGAATAGGTGAAGTTTTGCTTCAGAGCATAAAGACATTAAGTTTGAAAAGCCAGAAACTTCACCAGCTGGAGAGACAACATTTGAGTTTCATTGATATTCACCAACATTCCCATAAAGCTCCACACATCGTTGATTTTTGGCAGTAAAAAAGTTTTATTATTTCCCCTTTAAATCAACAGACTGTTGACTTTTACAGTGTGGTTAATTTTACTGTTTTGAATTTGAAAATGTAGATAAAAGGCTTCAGTGTTTGCAGCATCTGTTAGTCATCTCATAGCTTTAGTCATATTCATCTGTGAAAGCTTTTGCGCTGCATCTGAATGAGCAAACATCTTATTTGAATCCATGTGGAATCTTCACGCTTGTTCTTTGTTAAAAAAAGGGAAAAAAAGGTGTTGATGGTGCATCTATAAATGGGGAATTGGTGAAGTCAGAAGGCTCAGTGACTCATGAGAAGCCATGACAGAGAGTTTTACACGGGGGGAGATTTCAACAGCCCACTTGGAATTAAGACATGCAGTGAAATTGGATGTTTATGGGGTTTGGGGCCTTTGCCTGATCCACTCCGACAGGGTGGTGTGTCAGATGCAGTTTTCTGCAAAGTGCACAGATTGGAGTTTACTTATACAAATTCTGTGGCGGAGCTTCTCTGGAGGCAGAAATAATCTCAAGTGTTGTGAAACCGAGTTGGCTGAGCTATTTTTGTGTGAGATGGCAGCTGAAAGCTGAAAGAAATCAACCTGATTTAAAGAATGGATTAAAAAAACTCAGATAATTGTGCAGGAAATGTGTCAAATGTAAAATCCATCACCTCAAATGATGAAACTCTTTCAGTAAATATGTTTTTAGTGTATTTTAACGGAACATTAAATAGCTGTGACCTTACCTCCTCATCTCCTGTTGTTTACAGTATAATTTTATTTATAAAAACATGGTTTAGTTTCATTCAGCATGATTTTATTCAGACAAATAATATGTCTGTCACCAGAGGAACTTGTTCTCTTTTACCAAAACACATAATTTGTACGAAATATGGCCTTTAGCACCATGAACAGCTCCCAATAGAGAATCAGTTTTTCAGTTCCCTCAATGAAAACAACCAAATTAATAACAGGCATTCTTAATTTAAAATAACACACACCCCCATAGACCTCATTTATTTTAATCACAGGACTGTGAAGTACCCAAAATTCACTGAAGCGTAACTTGGACATAGCAGGATGGATGATACACGGCTGGCTCGGCCAAAGCCAGCAGTGATAATTATCTTGTGGGCTGTGGGAGGTTAGGGGGGTTCTCTATTCTTGCCTGGAGGTACCAAAACAACAGATGTTTTGGTTCGGAGCCTCGTCTGCTGACAGAGGGATCATCTTGATCATGATTCTGTCTCCAAATGTCAAGACCAGTAAGTTGGTTGTAGCTGCTGGAGCTGAAGGGGTTAGAGGTCAGAGGCTGGTTGTTGTCTGAAGCGCTGCAGTGTTCGAGGGGGAAGTGATTAACCTTTTTCCTTTGTAATTTAACTTTTTTTGTCGGGTAGCAAGAGATGTCTCCCTTGTGTCTGCAGAGTGGGAAAAAGGGGGAGAAGAGAGATGAAGGATTAGCGGCTAGCTTGTTAAAATGAGACGAGAGGGAGCTTATAGAAAAGGCTGTTGCATGTAGAATAACAGGATGTGCTTCATTAATTGAGTACCAGCACTTTCTGTAGTCATAAAATAATTATTTTAGGTCCAATGTTTAAGCTATATTTCTGTGTGAGCTTCTTTAATGTCAGAATTGGCTGCTTTCATGTGTTTTATATCACTTTGAATTCAATTTTTTGGATTTTGAACCCCTTGATGTACAAAGGTGGTGGTTTTTCAGTATTTTTTGACATTTTAAAGACCAAACAAAAACCAATGAATCGAACAAGTAACTGTTTTGATTAGGGATGCACAATATTTTTTTTTTGCTGATATCCAATATGCCCATATTTTACAACTCATTTGGCCAATAATCGATAGTGATACCTCTATATATATGTATATTTTTGCCCACACCCAATTGCAGAGATCATCAAATCTCTTCTGTAGTGGAATATACTTACAGTAATATTATGCAAACTCTTGCTGTGTTGGCAAATGCAGGCATAAAATACAAAGCTTAAAATGCATTTAATCAAGGAAACAGCAGTCAGTTATTTTATTGGTTTTTACATCAGTGGATATTGGCGTGCTGGCCGATATCTGATATTTAATTTTTAAGCCAATGTCGGCCAATACTGAAAACATGTCAATAATAATGTGCATCCCTGGTTTTGATTTATCTTTTCTAAAAAATAAGCATTGTTTCCAGCTGTACAGACGAAGGATGAGACATCAAACAAAGTCTTCCACTGTCTGCTTAGTGGAAGCAAAGAGCAGTAAAACAGTACAGGACGGGGTCAGCTGCAGGGGACACCTCTGAAGCATGAAGGCAGTGAGCATATTGTCCCATTTTCACCGACTGTGTCCTGCCAAACATCCATCTTAGTGCTCCATCTCTGTATCGCACTATCATGGCTGCAGACTGTATTATTCAAGAGCAATTTCAACCCAATTTCATGGGCTGTCTTGATTCGACTGCATCTGATCCCAATCTACAGACTTGATGCTCACAGGAACAGAAATCTCTTTGAATGTTTCCAGTTCGCTTGTCAAGTGTTTGGCATATGTAGGTTCGTTGCTAAAACCAAATCACACCTGTGCTATAACACACATCTGAGTTATGAAGATGGGAAATATCAAAGCGCTAGAAAGAAATATATGTTTGACAAACACATCTGTCTCCTCTCCTTTTTTTTTTTCTGTCTCTCTCTCTCTACCTCTGGAACTTTTGACAGCCTGGGGTCACAGCGATATGAGCACACCTGCAAATGAGAGAGCTTCTCCCAAATGAGGAAATCAAAACTCATGCTAATGCAGTGTCAGGGACGCCTGATTGCAAATGATAAGCTGGAAGATTGCAGGTCACAATGCCTGTTTATTTCAATGTCACCCTCACAATGTTATCTATCAAGCTGCCACCACTGTCATTGAGTTCAGTCTCACTTTCCAAGCAACCGCGGGCACAGTGGAGAATGATTTAGGGAGGCTGTTGTGTTAAATGATAGTGCCAGCGAGATCCAATCTGACAGCTCACTCTTGTTCCATGAGAAAAAACTGATAGAAAATGATAGCATCTTTTATTTTTGACTCTCCCCCAGCACTTAAAATGTTCAAATTCCCATTTGTTGCATACTCAGTAGGTGCTTTGGATGTCATTATTTACTTTTATGCTGCTGAAAATAAAAAAATGTGCACACCAAATTATAATTTTGTGACCATTATTTGGCTAGTTGGACATTGGCAGGCATGCAGCGTTTCAAACAAAGTGTGTGGGTGGGAATGTTGTGAGAGGCTGTAGGCGTATGAAAGGGTGCCCAGTGGGGGAAAGGCTTTCTAATGGACAGACGAGGAGTAAGGGAAAACATCAAAGTGCACAAGGAAACAGACACCATGAGGATGTACATGAACTACAGGAAAAGTCAAGACACCGATGTGAAGGCAAACATATGAAGCATCACGATCCAAATCGTCTCATTCTGCGCCATAGTGCTGCCCCGTTCTGTTCACATCTGCTTGAAATGGCAGATCGGTGACTCTTGGGCTGTTATATTTGAAGCTGAATCATTCGTCACCTTCTTATCACACTCACATCACTCCATGCCGCCTCTGCTGGATTAGGAACGTGTCAGCTTTGCGTGTGTGCATTAAAAAAAAGCAGGTTCAGAGATCGTTTGAGTCAACTGTGAAATCCGACTACCGATCTTTTGCAAGTGTCAATTAGATTCAAGACGTGGGTGTTCGTAGTGAAGAATATCTGGATGAGCTGATTTATTTCATCACTTAACCGAATGCTGATGTTTTGCAACTTAAAGTTCAACCCACCTCAATGCATTTGGATGGATAATGTAGCCTTTGGGCATAAATTCTGTGAAGTTGAAACTCACACAGTCCGACCATCTTTGTCTAGTAGAAAATCAGATTAGGCAGAGCATATTCTGTTTCTGAAAATGTCAGTGCTGAGCAAAAACTTTGAGTCAGGCCACGGGCAAGTGTTGCATTAGAACTGCCTCCTGTTAAACACAGCATAGCTGACCTCCGTCCTCTTTGCTATTTAAACATTTTTTCACGTGAAAAATCAGATGAGACGGCGCGTAATCATGTCTTAGTCACTGGGTGATAACCACTTCTTGTTTGAGCCAATCCGAGGAAACATCATCAGTAAACTGCACACACCCCGCACTCCAAACAGAATTAAAAGGTCAGCTGCCAAGTGTCTGGAAAGAGCACTTGAAGGGCCGTCTGTTTGAGAACATTAACAGCTCTGGGGACGTGTCTTTTTGACATGAGCACCATAGAAACTGATTCAAGCGACAATAACAAATAAGGAAGTGCAGTGACTCCATCTGCTGTGTCACCTGTAAACAAAAGACCTTAGTGAAAGTCCAACCTAAATGAAAATCAAGGTATACTTACAGCCATGTCTATATTTGTATTTATATGCAAAAGCAATGATTATTTTAAACTCTGGAGATTTCATTTTATGTCCCAACATCTCACAGTATTCCCCCTCCTGATTATTTGCCTTGATAAACCGTGTCAGTTGTGATATCTGTGGCTGAGCCCTGCGGGAGGCAGCGTGTTGCAGAGGAAGGCGAGAAGGAGTGGGCGGGGAGAGGAAGAAGAAGAAAAAGTGAAGCTAGAGGGAGGAAGCTAAGTTAAATCAAAGCTTAAGGGAATTTGTTTTATTCCATTTCTCCACTGAGTTTAAACACTAAGACAAAACAGTCATCTGTCTGATCACAACTAGATGTAAAGATGTAGGAATGAGAAAGTGTATCATCAAAAAAAATGTTAACGTCATTTACGGAAATATTTATGAGAAAAGTGAAAACTAGGGGGTTTTTTGGTATTTTTTTTGTTGTTCAACCCATCGGTTGCTAGATAGATGGATGTCATGAATGGAGGCTCATCATAGTTTTAAATTTTTACTTTTATCTTTGAAGGCAGGAGATTTAAACAATAAAAAAAAGTCTGACAAAATAAGCTTAAATGTCCACCTACTAGTTTTCTAAATCTTCCATTGTTCTTCATTAACCTAAATCATAGTTGAAACCTAAATTTGAGTACTAAATTATGACAATTTGATTAGTTTTTTAATACAGGATGGTGGATTTTGCACTTTGAGAGTCAGAAACTAAAAGCTAAAATGCTTAAAAACCTTATGAGAATGATTTTAAAACCCTCAAAAAGACAAAAATGAAACCATGACAGAGTGCAAATGTCCAAAATTTCTCCTTTAAAAGCAGACAAACTGCGGTTCTTGCAGGATTATCAGCTCTGTCTGGAAACTTGACTCTTTTTCTACTTGACAGAATAAACCAAGAGCTCTCTGTAACAACTTTCAGTACGTCTATTTCCATGCTTCGAGGGTCAGTCTTGCTCCATGAGCGTTTAAATCCTGTCACTCACTTTCTGCCTCTGCCAAACCTGTCACACAGCCACTGGTTGCCGGGCAGATTTCCCTGAAGGGGGACCCTGAAGGCAGGCAGCGGTTGAGCAAATAGTCTCCATTTATCGTATGACTCACCTACCAGTAGTCGCACCATGGCCCCTGGCCTCGCCTCCCGCATCAGACTGATTGCAACAGACATGACTCCCCAGGCTCTGCTATATTAGCCCTGGCCCTCAACCACCGCCCGCTGCCCCCTCCAGCTTTGCAGCCAACTAAGCACGCAACCGGGGCTAAGGGTCGCTGAATGTAGGAGGTGGGTTTATAAGCTCCTTCAAATGGTATCTGCCAATGTGACAGAAAACAGAGCAAGTCAGTCATTCCACTATAGCATTTGTTCCCTGTTGTTTGCTGAAGAAACATGGGGGCGGTGGAACCATTACAGACCCCCAACAGTTCATGTGTGTGCAGTTTGTGAGTAATGGACCTTTGATGGCCAAACCCAAGCTAAAAGCTAAAATGAAACAGTTCCTTACAATATTTTCTCTCTATTGCTGCGGGCAAGAATGTTTCATCTTTGAATCTTAAATCAGATGAGAGAATTCTCAGCTAATAAAGGCCACAGCCGTGTCAGTCTTGAAATCAGTGTTAAAGCTGAATCCTGAAAGGTCTGTTTACACCTGGGCTGCCTACAGAGAGCTGGTTTGGATTTTTTAGCACCTTCATATTTCTTCAAAAAAAATCGCAACGTCGACATCAAGACCTCAATGGGCTTTCTCTACACTATACGCTGGGCTCTACTCCCTAGTCTCTCATTTAGCCCCTGGCTCACAGACCCATTTTCCAAGAGGTGTGCCGCCTTGCAGTGTTTGTCATATAAATAGACTGAACGTATCCACCAACAACTCAGGGTGTCAGACCTACGCTGTATTAGGAACAAGAGCTGCTGGGATCTTGGGTCCCTGAATCCTTCTCTCTTGCAGACAACAAGGCTCTTTTTTTTTAAACTTTCCTCAGCGCTTCGGAGGCAGTAATTGAAAATGGAGGAATCTTTGTGCACGGGCTTAATAGAGCTGTCCTGCCCTTGCTGCAAAGCGGGGTTAATAACTTTTTCCAGTTTCATTACCCCCTGAG
This sequence comes from Naso brachycentron, assembly GCA_029874485.1. Lineage (NCBI taxonomy): Eukaryota > Metazoa > Chordata > Actinopteri > Acanthuriformes > Acanthuridae > Naso > Naso brachycentron. Next base: position 16,247,937 of record JAQFJA010000015.1, read on the forward strand.
ATTGGCTTCAGGTGAGTAAAGAGGCTACACTGGACAAGGGGAAGTGGCCACGGGGCCTCCTCAGCCTCCTCTTAGCCCCTCTCACTGCAGGCAGCTCACCTGACAATCATCTATGACTTATTATATACATGGACTCCCTGGTTGTGTTGATGTGTGCGTGACCACAATGCCTGGAAATACTATCCCCTTGCAAAGTCAGATGACGTCGGACATTTGACCGGCAGCCAGCAGTTAATGTGTCACTTCACTAACCATTTCCTCGTCATCCACTTTACCAAAGTTTAGGTGCGCTGTAATGCTTTTCCACCTCCATCAGGTTTTTTTCTTTGAAGTTCTTGTCAGTCTGTTGGGCTGAATTGGTTTGATGTTTGACGTGTGTTGCTAACAGCTGATTTCAGGAAGTAGAGCTTTTCTTGTTCTCGTGAAGCAGCAATGACACAGCAGTTAGTTTGACACTGGATGACTGCTGGTGATTTTTTTTTCCCCATTTTCTTTGATGGAGAGCGAACAAAGGCAGGGAAGACAGAGAGGGAGCACAGGAGGATCTGGAGTTCATCCGAGGTGCAGGTTGAGGATTTACACATGAATTGCTGTTTCTACTAGAATGACCTAACAGACTTAGTTACGTTTATTTGCACAAAGTAAGCCGGCTCTTAGCTTCTATTTTGGTTTAAGTCTGTGTCCTTAATTGCCTGCTGCCTTTTTGACAGCAACCTAGCAGTACTTTCAAGTCTGTCAGCAAATCCAAACAGATTCAACCCTGTTTTATACAACCCTCTTTCCAAAAAAAATTTTTGATACTGTTTAAAATGTAAATGAAAACAGAATGCAATCTTCACAAGTTTTTTCTAAACCCGTCTATCCTTTATACAATCGTGTGTTCGACCCAGTGTTCAACATCTCTCCATCCTTGCCTCCAGTCCAATCGAGCCTTTTGAGAGAAGCTCCTTTCATGCCCGGTCACGATACTATCACCTGTTACTATCACCTGTTTTACCTGTGGAATGTTCCAAACAGGTGTTTTAGGAACATTCCACATCTTTCCCAGTATTTTGTTGCTTCTGTCCCAACTTGTTAGAAATGTGTTGCTGACATCAAATTCAGTATAAGCACAAATTTCTCTATATGTCAAAAAGAATTAAGAAATGATCACAGTCTGTTTTCAAGTGATATTTCAAAATTCTGTTCTGCTAATCGATTCCTCGCCCTTAGATGTCTTGAACTGAATATTTTTTCCCCTCCAGCGTTTCTGCACAGTAAACAGGTAATTTCAAAACTGTGTGCTCCCTTTTGCAGGCAGAAAGCATCAAAAGTGTCTAAAAATGTCGATCCAAAACTTTTACCAGCCTCGTGGGGTATAATCCAAGCCTTCTTTGTTGTGTTGTATTCTCAGACCTCCGAAAACACTTTTATTTAAGATAAAAAACACTAAATCCAACACATCTGACCCAGTTTATTCAAAAGTTAATGCCCTGTGTACAGCACTGTCAGCTCTTGATTCTTGGTGCTGATATAGCATGAAGCATCAGATGAGTTCAGACGAGAAGATTCATCGCACAGAAGAAGGCTGTAAAAGTTTCTCTTTAATATATCTTCATTAAAAAGCTTCAAGGAAGTCAAAAATCAACAACAGGTTTTGGACGTGGCTTCATCAGGTTCATTACATACAATGCACAGGTGTCTTTAAATAGACTCTGGCTGCAGTTTGTCCAGTCAGCTTTACCAGCGCAGGCTTCAATCATCAGGGTGGCTGGCACTCTTCACCCCAAACTGCTCAGATTACAAATCACACAAAATAAAGTGACCAACAACAACAACAAATGTTGACATATACAAATAATTTCAGCAGGACAAGATACTAAAATATATATATATGTTAAAAATAAAGGTATATTAAAGAAAAACTTATTCAGCCTTCTTGTGTGTGCCAAATCAACTTTTTTGAACACATCTGATCCAATTTTTTGTGTATAAATAATAAATATTGTTCCGATAAAAAATGCAGAAACACCTCTCTTTGAATCAGCCATTTTCAAACTTCTTGGTACTTTTTAAGAAAAGAACTTAAAAATAAGCAAACGAAAGTGGCTGGTGCAGAAAGAGGAATTTCTGTAAGTTTTGACAGAACCATATTTATTTGAGCTGGAATGCACCAACATGAAGTATAACCCTAACACGCGACACAAAGCATTGGATCGGATGTGTTGAATTGAAGGAATGCTGGAAGGAAAAAAAATATCTTTGATATACAAAACAAAATTTTGCAGCGAAATATGGCTTAAAGCATCGCCCTATCTTTCTTAGAACTGGGGTTGTAGTTTACCTTTAATGTGATTGAAAATAATGACTATTCCCAAACTTTAAGTGTTTTTGTTGTATCTTTGATGAAATGGGCCCATTATACATTAGCTCAGATTTTATAATGAGATGTTTTCTAGGTAGTTCTTTGTAATTCAAACATGTCTCAGCCCAGAACAAGGTTACTTGAATCTAAACTCTCCAGAAAATAAAATACTTTAAAATATTATTGCCATTATGTAGATGGCATTAATGAATAAGGCCAGACAGACCTGAATGGCACTTATCTTCCACATGTAATATTAATGCCACAAGAAAGAACCAAATTTATGAAATAGAGATGAGTCATAGTTGTTAGGTAATGATGTGGTCTATAAAGCATGGAATTACTGTAAAAAGAAAATCAAATTTCTCTGCTAAATATCTCCCCAGTTCAATTTAACAGTTTGAATTGTTTGAACAGCTTTTTATTTTGCATGCAAACACAAGCTTCAGTGTCATTTATTGTAATCACACTATTGGTGCTCCCTTTGGTTCAGAAAAGTGTCCTTGCAATGAATATCGGTTCATCCAGATGTATCAAGCTATCAATGCCTTTCTGATGATTGCTTTAAACAGCAGGAAATTTTCATGGCTTTGAAACATGATCAAACCTGCAAATGGTTTAAAACCTCTGAGCAACTGTTGGAAGTGTTGAATGGCTCATAATATGACTTCATTAACATTTTATTGTTATAAAGGGAATAAGAGGCACTGATTCTGCTGAAAGAAATGCATGCTCTTGTTTCTGGCCCCTGCGTTTGCCTAAGACCCAAAAGCAGAGTCCTCGTTTGCTTGTTTAGTCAAAGCGCTTCCCATATTGATCCTGACTATCGATCCCTGCACTACTGCAGCATTTGTGTGTCTCTTGCTGCTTTTTAATTTGTCTTTGACGAAACATTTGTCACTATTAGTCTCTTCCTGTTTAAAAAGTCAAAAACACAACAATCTCTTTAAATTTCTCTCCGTCTCGAAACGACAGAGATTTGAAGTTTAGCCTTTAAATGGCACCATTGCCATTTCAATTTTAGATGATTAAATTTGACATTAATTTCAGTGAAGGAGAATTCTTTTGTATCCATTGACATTTACAGTTAACCCGTCATATGTCACTTGAGCTACAAGTCAGTGATTTGATAACGGAATTACATTTTTACCTACAAATAACACAAAAATCTGCAGTTTATAGGGAAAGTTCAAATCACCAATAAGGACTCAAATAGATATTGCTTCTAATTTAGTTTTTTCTCTCATATTTTATTTATATTTGTACAAAATCAGCAACTAAGATTGCAGGATATGATATAAAAAAAGATGCTCATGTTTGATCTTAATTTTAATAGGCCTTATGATAAGACGTGATAATTTGCCAATCCCAGTGATGAAAAATGCACATGCTGTTTTTTACTAAGATAACCATGCTGTAGATGCAGTTGATGAGCTCTCTTAAATAATCTGTATCCCTTTTTACTGTGGGCTCTGTGCATACATGTAGTCAGTTGGCTTAAATTAGGCTGATATATAACAACTGCCAAATCATTTTGTGAAGATTAGCAGATAATTCTTTATAAAATTAGTTTAATTGGCGATTTACTGGGTGATTAACTCTTGAAACCCAATAAAACGACGAGGGAAGTGATATTGGCAAAATGGCTGCCTGTGTGTCTTGCTCTCCTTACTGTACCGTACAATGAGCTCTGATCTGTGAAATATATTGAATTTGATGACAAAGTGGACAGCAATGGCTCTGGGTTGGGCTAACTTTGGCAGCTTCATCACTTCCTCAAACAGCATGAGACGTCACGGCCGGCACATTGAGAAAACTGGCCAAAACTTGAACCAGTGGGGAGCAGGGCGGTCCACATGATAACCAGCATGTTGTCCAAAATATGACCTGAAGAAAGGGTTAACAAACATCTTTTTATCTCCGTGTTAGCTGTTAATCTATCTATTATTTGATGTTATTGTTAATGGCATTGCCTTCGTCCATGAGACAAGAATCCATTGGTGGAGGAGACCTGCGAGGTGGGAAAAAACATTAAAGGATGATGGAGGAGATAGCAGGAAGTATAGAGGGGGGTGGAGAGCAAAGGGAGCTGACCCAGTTAGAGAGGGAGATCACAAGGGAAAGATGGAGAGAGAGAGGTGATAGGAAGGAGCTGTGTGCCAGCATCACCACTGCGGTTGGGGACCTGCTGGGCCATCTGGCGGCGCTATAATTGGGTTGGGGTTTTACACCTGAGCGGCACATCTCCAAAGAGATGGTTGGAGTAAAGAAGAACGAGGAAACAAGCAGTGTGTTGTACCGAATGCTGCGCCGTACTGAATAGAATAAGTTAGATCAGATGATACACTAATGCTGCCTACATTTATATTAATCTTGCTCAAATTTGCATTCAGCTATTAAGCTTTTATCTCCCGCAGGTTAGACGGTGAGAAGATTTCATATGACACTTTATCATCTGAGTTAAAAAGACCTGCTGATATGTGACTGTAAGAGGAAAGCCCAGCCATTTTGTGCAAAAACAACTGCATTTTTTTTAAAGTAGGCTTTCAAGTGGGTTGCAGTAGTGACAAAGCAGATGTTAACTTTGTGTTTCCGTGGATATGCAGTGTGATTACATAGCGATGACAGCCCGCAGAAAGTGAAGAAGGTCAACACGGCTCTCAGGTTTCAAGATAAATAAGACCCGATCCACTCTAAATGAGACTGGCTCTTCAAGTGGACTGCCCGCTGTGAGGTACTGCAGACAATGAAGATAATATGGAAGTTGTCATCTTATGCTTGAATGAGCAAGTAGTCATTAAGGTGCAAATATGAGCTGAATTAATGTTTCATTTTTGCCAGCGATGTGAGCCCTGATGCAAGAGGCATAACAGACTCCATGGGTGGTCCTCCACGCACACGGCTGACATTTGGTTGCCTTCCATTTGACATTTTGTTTCACAGATTGAAAAAGCATCAGCCTTACACAATCCTAAGGAAAATTAGCAATGTAAAAGCCTGGAACATTATTTCATTCAGATACATGTGTCATTCTGCATATTTTAAAGGTCTCTTAGTCACTGGAATGGTGTCATTTACATACATATTTTGCATGCACTGTGAAGAATTCTTTAAGGTAATTGTTGTGCTTTCAAAATGGAGCTCCCTACATATTAAACATCCTTGTGCAAACATCTTAAAACATTGTTTGCATTTCTGTCTCCCACATTAGACATGTGCCCCCCTCTTAGGGCACGATCAATTCTTTTTCTATAGAAGATGCCTCCCACAGGCACTCTGCAGAGCATCATTGTGCTCCCTAAAAGTCCTCGCCTGTGCTGAAGTATCTCTGTCATTGCCAAGCATGCCTCTCAATGGCTCAGCCCCCACACTAACCTTGCAGCATTTCAAAGGGAGACCAAAGGGACGTTGAGCGAACATGGACATGCGTAGGCGTCCGTGCAACAAAGCGGGAGGTGGAAAGGGCCAATGTAACCAAAGACTGATTTGCTCACAGCAAGAGAAGGTTCAGTGCCACTCTTTACCTGAAGTTAAATTGTCTTTAATGATTCGTGTATTTTCAAGCTTTGATTATAGGTTTAGTTCTGGTGGAGTATCAGATGCTGTGTTTTTTTTCTCTCTCTCTCATTTTGGCAGTATTTCTATGCAGCAGTTAGCCACATGAGGCGTCTTGAAAATATCTGTTGGTGACAGACAAAGATGTTGTTAAACAAGTGTTAGCTGAGTGTTAAAATCACAACTGGAGAGTGCAATGATATCATGCTTTCACAGTATGTTGTGAAACAGCAGCTGGCACACATGAAGTGATTTTGAACACCACCTCATGCTAGCAACTCAATCACAATTGCTTTTATTTGCAGAGTGAAGAGTCAACAGAGGTGATTTGACTTATATATATCAAACTATGGCACATTATTATTTCTATTTAGTGGAGTTTTTTTGTGCAGATGTGACATTTCTGCTGTTACTTGCAATCTTAAATGTCCAGTTAGCTTGGACCAATAAGATATTATCAGATATCGCAATATATTCTGTCATTTTGCGAATTTTTTTTACAATATCAGATATCGAACAGCTGTTAGGGCATCTTCGGCCTTTTATTTTGAAAAGGAAATGCATGCGAAGCCGCTAATGTGGCGGAAGCAACGTGTGCTGTTACTTGACTAGTAGGAGAGGCATTCATGCAGCTGTTAAATGTACAGACATGGAGGACTTTATTTTGAAGAAGAACACCAGATTGCCAATTTGGCAAAATTTTGAGTTCAAAGCAGGATAAAACAACAAGTCAAAGGATTCAAATGAGGCCATTTTTGCCGGAAGTGATGACTAAATAGGACAACAACACAAATTTGCGTCCTCCTCCTCCCCTCAATAGCAATAAGACCGAGGCTGTTCTCATCAGCACATCCAATCAACTCTCCAAAGCCAGCAATACATGTCCCACCATCAGTCGTGAAGATCAACCTATCACTTTTTCCTCAGTGGTCAAAAATCTTGGTGTCAAATTCGATTCCACACTCTCACTCTAGCCCTTGTCAAAAACACCTGCCAGACCTTCCTTTTTCACCTAAAAAACATTGCTAGGCTAATGCCATCCCTCTCCAAACCTGATGCTAACAAACTCGTCCATGCCTTCATCTTATCGACTTCGGCAGGTCACTACTCGCTGGTGTTCCCACCAAATCCGGTAGCCGCCTCCAACTTATCCAGAACAGTGCTGCCAGAGTCCTCACCAGAACCAAAAGTCAGCCCACATCACTCTCGTGCTCTCTTAACTCCACTGGCTTCCTGTCCACTACAGAATCAATTTCAGGGTCCTCCTCTTGACCTACAAAGCCCTCACCAGTCACTGCCTCTCCTAAATGAAGATACTGTCTGGACTTGTGATCTACCACAATCTCAATATTTACATGTGCGAGTAGTTATCTTAAAGGCAAATCCTCAAGTACAGATTTGCTGAGAGTGAGCTCTGTATGTTTACCTGGTTGGTCAACTATAAGCTCCTAATCACGACTTTTGAATTGGCTGACAACTGTGCAAATAGAAACGATAAAAACATTCTCTTTCAACACATAACAACTGAACGTTTACTAAGTGTACAGTAGCTGTGACGCTGCAGGCTCAACAATGAACCACCGTCATCAACCAGCTATTCATACTGTGTTAGCTTTGCTACCTAGCTACTGTTGCTGTTACTGTAGCAGCAGTGCTCACTGAGTTACAAACAGAGCAAATGATTTGTTATATTACTATATCACTGGCCAAACAAACATAGGATATTATTATTGTCAAAAGCTCATTGATTTCTCTGGGAAACAGTTCTTTTTTTTTTCTTTTAATCTCTAACAGTACTTGCCACTGCATTGCCAATTTTATATATGCAAGTGACTCCTCCAGAAAGTGGAGTTTGATGTGTTTTCTTATTTTTGTCAAGCCTCACTTTGGAGAAATGCTTAACTATCCCCCTCAGATCTATTTCAAGCTCCCTGTTGTTACTCACACGCTGCCAGCACCTCAGTGCTGGACCAGAGGTGACTTGGTTTCTTGTTACCCAACAGCCCAACCTGCTGATTTCTGGTGGCTCCGATGTTAATTGTCCCAGCTAGCGGCGCTGCCACTGCTGGCTAGCCTAATTGGCCACTACTGAGCCATGCTTCCTGGTGGCAGAACATCATCATCAGTAGCCTGAGCTTCTGCATCTCTTTGTTTTATCTCTCTTCATTTCCTCAGTGGGCTTTGGTCTAACAGCAAGATAATAGAGTTAGAAGTAATCCAGGAAATACTAAAAAGTTGTTTACCTGCCTAATATGGGATTATCAGTCAAATCACAGTGTAAGTTTTCCACTGTCTCCAGCCACTAAAATAGGTGAGGATTGGAATTGTGGGTACTATACTGCATACTACTGGTATTATACTGCATATACGTCACTCTTTTGATTACAAGAGATTAGAGTGTTCTTGTTCCAAGATTCTGTGCAGATAATTAGATTTCTTTTGTTTCCTCTGCTGCTGCTAACTGTAGCCTCAGGGTTGATCAAAGTCTGTCTGGCTGAAAATATACCTGCCAGGCTGTGTGACTTTCATTTACAAACACTGTTTTACTTATAATTGGGACATAGGGACCCGCAATAAATCCTCGAAGTCTTGTATTTCCTTTTCTACCCACGAAACTATAAAGAGAACTGTGTGCGATAAGTCACAGCCCAGTTTTCAATTTCAATTAAGCTGTGTGAATGAGTTAATCAGAGAATATAGACGTTGGAGTTTAAAGTGCCAAAAAGCCATTGATGTTCAAGCAAACAGCAGAAACAGTTATCTTCTGCTGAGGCTGGTCGGGACTGAGCCTTCAGTAAATGTATTTGGGGATTATGCCATTATTAGTCTCTTCCTGCTTCCTCTCCAGCCGGTGTTTGTATTTGAATGTGAATAATCATGTTGCCTCTGGTTCTTTGATGTTCGTGTTCTCCATATGTGTCCTCCTGAGTGATTGCTGTTGTATTTCATGTAATGTACTGTCAGCGTTGGTATCCAAACTGGGCCTTTGTTGGATTTGTTTTTCTTTGGGCTGCGGACAGTTAATCAGTATCTCATTCTCTACATATAACAGTATCTCTCAAGGACATGTTTCATGTCCTTGATGGTTGATATTGCTTTTCTTAATTGTTATTTATTTTCAGACTATTTGTTTGATGTATAGATCAAATGCCTGGTCTTTGTTTAATGATGTGAGACAAAGCAGGAGTATATTTTGCCCTTTGATAGATATACAGGACCTACTGGGAGAAAATGGCAAAGCACTTAGGGCCAAACAATAGCATTGGGGTCCGTTAATGTCATGTTACTGGAATAAATATTGAGAATAAAAATCCCTTTAACATCTGCGAATACCACTTTCCCATTTTGCATGTGGCATCAAAAACAACATCAACCCAAGCTGGGTTAAGATTAACTTTTTTACCTAACTTGCCTGATTTGAGAAAGAGTATTAAAAGCACAAGGTTCACTGCAGAGTATTATTAAATTTGATTCATACTTTATTTAAACCAAATATTGGATAAAGTCTGGCTAGCAAAGTTATAATGAAGACGTTTGGCTTTGATTATGGATGCACACGACTGCTCAGCTGAACGTTTAAATGCCCACTCCCTCGCTGGTCGGCATCCGAAATACTTGTCGATTAGTAATTATTCAATCAACAATGTAGAACACTGGTTAACTGTTGCATGTCAGTGTTATGCAGCCAGCCTCGCTGCAGGCAATTGCTCCTCCCCTCTCTCCGCACACTTCAGCAGGTTTAAAAGTGAAACTTAAGTGGGACAAAGAGAGATGACGTCTCGAAGGAAAATCAGCTCAGCGCAGTATTTTGATTGGAACAATGAGGAGCCACATTCAGCTAAGGCATCTCGACATCAACCTGCAATGAGAGCAAGCTACTACTAGAAGCACTCGACAGACAAGTATTACATTCACTCTCCAACCCACAGACGCTGTGAAGCCGACTGCTCCGAAAAGATAACGCAACTCATCACCAACATGTCTGCTCGTGACATGCTACCACTTTGTTTTGTCAAAGGCAAATCATGCAATCTTAATAATAAACGACACAAAGTGCCGCACATTACAACAACATTTAAATTAACGGCTTTGTAATTGTCTCAAAGAATGTTTAGGCTAAATGGCTCCTAAATACACGCAAAATTTGCTTTTTAAATGTGCTCAATTTAAATGTTTTTCTGTGTGTTTTCTTGCCTATAGACTAGTTGACCAGTTGCAATTGAAATTTCTGTTAAACTGTCAGGGAAATTAGTCCCTCAGTGCGTCCCTAGCTTTGCTTTTTTTGAATTTTCCTTTGAAATCCAACTGGATTTGAGAGTTGTGTTGTCTGCAAACTGAGGTGAAATGTTCACCCGCATCTGTAGAAATAATTAGGAATATTTCCTTTATAGTTTGATTTCTCTCCATAATTGAGGATAACAGCTTTAAATTTATGCAAAAAAAATCCTCCAACTTACCCAAGAATAATCTGTAATGTATGCAATGGCCAATCAGTTGTGCACATATGAATGTTCTTTATTAATAAACTGAAAGTCACTGACTCTGTGTGTTTGTATGTGTGTTGCTGGCACCCGTCTCAGTAGCAGCAAAGATAACCTAGATTTTATAAAAACTGAAAAGTTGCCAGACTGAATTCCCTGATCGGCTGGGAAATCTTGTGCTTGAAGAATACAGAGAATGAGAAATGATCATCCCTCCCCCGCCAACATCTGTCAGAGCAAAGTAAACAAGAACATATGCTTTTACACGACTACAGGGACGCTGTGCAGTGGCCACAGTAGATCAAAGCGATTTCCCCCTATAAATTACTGTAAGGCTAATAATCAAATTCAGGAGAATGAAACTCCTAAAAGTGTCCTGATCAACTTAACTGTGTCTGAGAAGCACAAATATTGAAACGATTCTTCGTATCTCTGCTGTAATTCAGTCTAAATTGCCTCGCTTCCTTTGCAAACCTAATTTTGTGTATTCAAAGGGACATGAATTGGACTTTAGCTCTGTGAAGATCTCTATTCCTTTATGTTATTAAAGGTTATATTAAGATGAATTGCCTCTGCATTTTGTTCTTAGCTCTTTGAGGTTCAGAAACGAATATAATTGGAGGCCATTTTCAAGGTTACATTTAGATTTTTTCAATTACATGGAAACCTTCAAAAGTCTGTCTATCAGTACCAGTGCAATGCCCTTTATGAAACAATACTATAAATGGGAAAATTTGAGTTTAATGAGCACTGTACTGTTGCAAAAGGGGAGAATTAAGCCATCAACCTTCATCGTGTACTGGTGGAAAAACTCCACAACTTTAGTGTGCCATTATCCCCGTTGATTGCTATGGTGACTGAGCCAAATTACAACCTGCACAGAAAAAGAGGACAATAAATAGTTCCTGTCTGCAGCAGGCTTGTCACGGCGCTACAGCTTTGCCCGACAGCTTTGTGTCATGATACAAGTACACAACACTTAGAGAAGCAAGGAAAGAGCCCTGTGTTAACTAACAGTTATGTAATTGTAACTGTCATCATTAT
>JAQFJA010000015.1:16452187-16462230 GCA_029874485.1 Naso brachycentron
TATGCAAGATAAAAAATGCAGCCAATGACTGTAGAGGTAGTACCAGTTGCGGCCACTGAGTGGCAGCATAACATCACACCACAAAGGTCCTATTTCAATGTGATGATAACCTAATTCAGTTTATACATCATCAGGTTTTTAGGTGAATGCTGCTGCAGCTTTTTTCTTATATATTTTACACTTAATGGGCCAATATTTCCAAAAGAGTCATGAGCTAATAAACATAAATATTGTGTCATTTTGTAAGAGCAGCCTACATAACACACAATTCAGTAACTTTGAGGATCAAATGTGTGTTTTTTTTAATTAAATTAAAACAGTACAATAACTTAAGGGCAAAATACATGCCTTCTGTGTTAAAAAAAAAAAGTCTTACTGTGCTCAAAGCACTTCACACAAATTAAAATCTAAACAGACAAGATTTAATGAACTGCCAATTAAAAAACATGACAGTACAGCATGCCTGAGGAAGCATGTTTATGTGATACACTCATTCTGCTGGCAAAACAATCTATCATCTTGCCGGGAAAATCATGATCATTTTGCTGTTACCAGGCAACTAACGCTTAATACGTGAGGACAAGCTTTTGAGGACCACAGCGCATGTGGAGAAGCAGCTGACAGCTGCCCACCTCCACCGCTCTCACCTTAGTTAGTCAGCAAGATCTGCTGCATTGCATCACGAGCTCATGGCAGACTGCTGGAGATGAAGTCAGTTCATGTCACAGACTGAAAGATGGGATGTGCTGACGCTGACATCTGCTTACAGAAAACTTAATGTATATGAAGAGTTCTTTGTCCATCATTCAGAAATTGAATAAATCATTCATTTTCTCTGTGGAGTTCACGTGGTTTCCCTCTCATTATCCGGCAGAATCTCCCTCATGTTGGGGTTTAAATAATTCATTTTTCAGTCAATAAAAAATCTTTTCAAAGAGGGATGTCTGCCGATACCGACATCAATCCGGTACAGCCTTTTCCCCTCTGAAACATCAACGCTTTTGATAATACATCTGTATGGAAGCACTTTGCTTAACCTATGCCATCTAAAGTAGTCTTGCGACATATGCTGCTAGTCTGTATTATGGCATGTCACTCATATTTTAAATACGCATTTATGGCAGAGTTTAGGCTCATAAATCAGACCGGATCATACATCTTCCCCTCTCCGTATGCGATCCAGTGATACCAATACTGAATATTGGATCAGCTTATCCCTGTTTCCAAACTGATCTTTTATTTCAAAAGAATTCCATCTAACAACATTTTTCTTTGTGGAAGGTCTTGGCATAAATAGATGCATCCTGCAGTATTGTGATGCTATTGTTTATCATGTGTAAGCCAAACAAAGACACCAAGATTCTGGCATGATTTGTTTTACGCTCTTTCCCTGTCAGTCACTCAGCGAGCGTAGGCATCACATCATTCTCCAAAACATTCAGCGTAGTTACTTTTTCTGCTCTGGCACGGTTTTGTGCAGTGTCATGCTAACAAAATATGAAAGGGCCTCTGGCATGGTGGGCCGTGTGGACAGATGGTTGGTCCAGCTCAGACGTATAAGGAGAAGCCCCGGCAGAATGGATGAATCATCATTCCACCAACTGTTCCTCTCTGCATGCCTTCAGAATTCAACTCACTCACTCTTTGTTTTTATTGCCCCACACAAAATGTTGTTTGATGGTGAATTATTTGTACAGCGACATCGTGTTGAAGTGGTGCTTATCCTTGAGGCGGGACTGCAGGTCTGCATTATGTCTGGAGTGTCTGAGATCTCAAAAAACTTGGACCGATGATCTTCAAACAGTAAAATATTTATAGGGGTCTGGCATTAAAGTTTATGGTGGTGTTCCTCAGGAAAGCTGCTTTTGCTGCAGACCCACTTTCACTTCTCACTTAAAATGATCACTGGTGGGGCACAGCATGCCAAAAAACAACTTTTTGCTGCAGACCCTGTCAATCAGAAATGTTGAATTGTAGCCAGATTCCAAATGCAATTACATTTAAGCCAAACAGGACATTATTAGGCCTATTATGTTTGTTTAGACTAAAAATCTTTAACTCCAATGTCAAATCCATCCTGCTGAACGACTCAAAAACATGGAAAACCACCTCCAACATACACAACAAACTGAAAAACATTCTTGCCTCCTGGCAATCTACTGGCCAGACGCCATCACCGACACCAATCTGCGGGATCGCACCAACCAAGAGCCAATAGAACTACAGATTCGGAGAAGGAAGTGGAACTGGATAGGACACACTCTCGGACGACCCAATAAAGCAGTCACAAAGAAAACACTATCATGGAACCCACAAGGAAAGATGAGCAGAGGAAGACCAAAAAACACCTGGAGAAGAAGAACACAACAGGAGCTGAAGGCAGAGAGGCTGTCATGGCAACAGCTGGACCGAATGGAGCAAGACCGGAAAGGATGGAGGGTCTTTTTTCACGGATGGCCTATGTTCCTTGAGAAATACAAAGGTCTAAGGAAGTAAGTAAGTATGTATGTTCTTATTATTATGAGCTATAATGAGGCAGAATGGAAAAATAAAAATGGGAGATTTAAGAGTGAAAATAAATAAATTTCACTCCAGTTGAGGAAATAAGTCGCAGAAAGCTGCTTATGCAAACAAGCACACACTCATCAGAACTGCTAATTACGTGATAAGTGATGTGGCTGTAAATGAAGGAGAGCAAACAACTGCATGACCTCTCGCTGTTGAGAAAAATCAGAACAGAACTGCTGATGTCTGTTTCCTCTCAGCCATTTATTCTCCATTAATGAGGTCTGTTCTCCAAGTTTCATGTGGTAAAGTTAGAATAAAAAGTTTTCATCACCTCTGATGTTACATGCCTTTGTTCCATATTTCAGCGCTTTGTCGCCGTGAGTTTTCTCAGCAGCCGCAGCTTTGAAACAAAAAAACAGTTTTCTACTTGGAACAACGCAGCCTACGTGTGTTTCTCTGATTCTGCAGTGATGTTTCACCAGCGCCAGGTAGCCTCTGCTGAAAAGGTAGCGGGCAGGTTGTCCCTGTCAGTCAAAGCGGAAGGGAGATGCGGATTGGCCTGTTTCAGCCCGCGGGGCTCCAGGCTCCACCTCTCCACCGGAGTCCTGCCTGTGCTGCGCTTGTTGCAGTGAGCGCGGAGGGTTTGGAGAAGGGCTTGTGCGCTCTCGGGTTACGCGTATGAAGTTGTGGATAAGAGGACATCGAAGAGATCCACTTGAACAAGGAGGGAAGCAGAGGCTCACTTTTCGTCGTTTCACCCTCTAAGCTGGGAAATACAATTGAGTCCTCGGACGGTGGTTGAGAAAACGCGAGGGAACGAGTTTGTGCCATTTAACTGGGAGACCAAGCATACCTAACAGTATGCGGTGCAGTTATGGCAGGCAAGGGTAAGACAGTCGTAAGGACGCTGGAGGATTTAACGCTTGATTCTGGTTATGGTGGAGCCGCGGACTCGGTCAGGTCGTCCAGCGTGTCGCTGTGCTGCTCCGACACGCATCAGTCCGTCTCGCATGGGGGAAACTGCTGGCATCTGACCGAATCCATGCACAGCAGACAGAACAGTTTGGACACAGTCAACACCGTCCTGGCGGAGGACACGGAGATACTGGAGTGCTCGGGTCAGTGCGCCAAGCTGCCCGAGCTGGAGGACGTGCCATGGAGCCTCGGCGAGGTGGAGGGCGCACTGAGGAAAGACGCGGAGCTGATGGTGGGCAACCCGCCGCCAGAGGTCTTGGCGCGGCTTTCGGCTCTCATCAGCCGCGCGCTGGTGAGGGTGGCCCGGGAGGCGCAGCGGCTCAGCCTGCGCTACGCCAAGTGCACCAAACACGAGATCCAGAGCGCCATCAAGGTGGTGCTGTCATGGACCATCTCCGTCAACTGCATCACGGCGGCTCTCAGCGCCCTGTCCCTCTACAACATGAGCACCGGGGACAAGTTCAGCCGCGGCAAGTCGGAGCGCTGCGGGCTGGTCTTCTCCGTGGGAAAGTTCTTCAGGTGGATGGTGGATAGTCGGGTGGCCCTCAGGATCCACGAACACGCCGCCATATACCTCACCGCCTGCATGGAGAGTCTGTTCAGAGAGGTGTTCAGCCGCGTCCTGCGCAGCGCGCTGGTGGAGAGGGACAACGGGATCCCCAAGTTCACGCTGGAGTCACTGGAGCAAGCCATCAACAACGACTCGGAGGTGTGGGGTCTGCTGCAGCCCTACCAGCACCTCATCTGTGGCAAGAATTCAAGTGGTAAGAAACAGAAAAAGCATGAGATGTTTGATGGAATGTGATCTGCTTCAACGTGATTGGACTCTTTTGACACCTCAGTGGTCCTGCTTGGACCTTTATGCCCCATATTTGTTTGTGTAGCCTTCTCAAATCCTCTTTGAAATCCACCACATAAAGCAAAATCATATTTATTTCCCCCCTGAAATAAGTCAAATAAAGCTTCATCGAAATGGACAAATATGTAGAAACAAGTGGCTGCACCTTCAAACAAGGCAGAATGTGACTCAGCTGGAACCAATGAGTCTTGATTGAAGAAAACTGAATTTACTCTCAGAAACAACCACAAACCTTTTGGAATTGAGTGATTGAGAAGATACTTTCCACAGTGTATAACTTGAAAAGGAAAAGCCCAAAACTGTGTAATTATGCAGGGAAATAACCACTGCTTATCTCACTCCTGTAATTGCATCCCAAACAGAGAGACTGTGGCACTTTCTTGAATATTTATCACCCTCAGCTTCAGCCTCAAGGCCCACCTGTGTTGTTTATCTCAAAGCAACATGCATCCAGAACATCCATTTATGGTTACAAAACCCCAAACAGGCTCCGGTTTCTGTTTTTATGCAGCTATTGTGTCCTCAAACATTCATTAGAGGCAGAAATGTGAATGTTAATGATTGTTTATGGCAGAGCGAGACTCTGGGCAGTGCTCCGTTTTTATATACGAGTCGTGATTTTGCAGACTTGTGTTTATATTGTGTGCTGGCCTTGTTGGTAGTGCTATTACTGTCTCACTCCAGAAGGTGTAAGCTGTCAGTGTGGGCTGGCCCTCTTATCCAAAGCCCTGAATGAGTTGGCTGAAACTATAAAGCAGCAGGGACGTGAAATGTTGTTCTTTAACTGAGAGCCAAACTGAAACAAAGAAATCATATTGCAGCTCTTTTGCTATTTGTGACTGTTTTCTTTCGGCTCTTGTAAGACCCGTTTAATGAAGGTGAAAAACAAAGATGGAGTTTTTTTTTTTAGCTGACATGTGCAGCTTGTCTTGTGGATGATAGCACCAGAAAAGATTGTTCCAGAAGGAGCGTGAAGAGAAATTGATCTGAAATATGTCCTCAGTGACATGGTGTGAGCGATGATATGGATGCAGGTTTTTCTTACACAATAGGTTCTTGTCCATCATCCAGACCTTTTAACATTTGTCAAATGCAACCATAACTGAAATGTTAATGAGAAATTTACACCAAAAACAATCAGTTAATGTCTTCAACTTGACTCAGATGGAAACCGTAACCCTAAGAGTCAAACATTTGAATGACTCAGACAGCTCAAATGTGATTATTTGCTAACTTTTCTCATCAAATATCATTATAAATTTAACGTTTAAAGTTTGCACCCTAAAAAGATGTTAAATTGAGCTTGAAAATGTCACCAGAACACTGTTATGAACTGTAATGATGGATACTTATCACTGGTAAATTAATCGTTGCAGACGTAAATGTTCAAAACGTAAAAAAATTTGAGGAAAAATGCTAATCATGGATGAAAACCCCATATATAGCTACATTTACACTATATATTTGAGAGGCTGAAAGAAGACTATGTTTGTAATTTTGCTCGGAAAATCCCCCAAATTGCTGATTAACTAATGTATTGAGAATTTTTTGCAGCTGTAAACTGAATTTGGGACATTTTTATGATCCCTCCATCCATCTCCTCAAGCCTGTTGGTTTGACACTGATATTTGTCTTGAATAAAGATGCTGCATTCGGCAGCTTTGCCTTGAAATTGCAGTAGAGAAACAGGTCTTTTCTCTGTCGAGCCTCGCATGCATCCCCCTCCACTCCCACCCGTGGAACGCATCATTTCCTGATGCTGCAGAGGAGGCTACAATTTGCTCTCACACAAAACAGCATGATGTCATTCTGTGAGGCAAAAATGTGAGGTTTTAAAACATCCTGTTTCTTCTGGTGACCCTCCTTTTTTTAAATCCAGGATTTCAAAAGGCTGTGTTTGTCACTTTGGTTCTGTGACAGGTCTGACCCCACTTATGGAAGCAAATGTCACATTTTAAGCAAACTGTCAGGCTTGGGGCGAAATTAATAGCACCCATTTATCTATGAAGTCTACTTTTCCCTGTGTTGTATTGAGCTTTTACAAACAAAGGAATAACAGTGAGACTACAGAGAAAAGCAGGATTTCCCTTCTGTAAGAAACATGGTCTCCAGTTTAAAATGTCACCTGGGGAACAAAAGCATCGCAGCACATAATGACTGAATCCACGTTGCTGTGCACTCCCACTGACCAGACGTGACAGCCTCTTTGCTCTGACTAACGAGCTGAGCTGACGGGAGGCTTTTCTTCACTTCCTTTGTTTTCAGTGCGACATGCTGCTGCCCAACCTGTACATTCGGATTATTTTTAAGTTTAAAGTTGAAGAAGTTGTGGATACAAGATTTTTCAAAGTGTGCTGATTCAACATGCAGATGGAGGCGTTTCATGCTTACTAATACTCCCACCAACACTCCTTCTGATACCAGAAACACCCATGATACAGTTAACGGTCTGCAGGTGGAGGGATGGGTGGATTTGCTTTGATCGACAAGTTCTTACATGACCAAAAAAATTTTCTCTCTCTTCTTAAAAGGAAAATCTACCTCTTTTCATGAGGATGTCCAATCAGTGTTGATGTAAGTTGTAATCGGTTTGTGCTATATTGACAGACAGCTGAGTTTTCTGAGTTGTCCTGCTCACACAGCTGTTCTTGCAGTGCCTACATGTACCAGAATGCATTGCATCACAAAACAACAGCACTTTCTGGGTCTCCCAAGTTGTTATCCATTGCATTGGATCATTTCTTTTATTTAACATTGCGTAGTTTTCAATAACGAGGATTATTTGTTTTGCTAGAGCCAGAAAATCCTCAGAACAAACATGGCTGGCTTGCCTTGAGTGTGAAGGGTTAACAGTTTGTAGTTCTTCCTGGAACCAGTGACGTCACTGGTACCAGGAAGAACAAGAGATTTTGAAGCTACATCCCAGAGACACAGAGAACATTAAAAAATATTATTAGGTTCCACATTATTTCCCTAATGACAGATAGAGATAAGGTTGAAAATCAGCAGAGTTGCCCTTAAAAAACCCAAACCATTCGTATGAGGATAGGATGATTTTTGTCAGTCCCCTTCAAAATTACTTGAATTAACTTTATAAATCACATGATTTATATTTCTGTTGTTTCCATCTCTATGGGGGAGGTATAATTAGATTTAGGCAATTCAAACTACTTGGTAAAATGAAGACGGTATTTAGGCTTCCACAATCTGGGGAAGGTTGTGATGAGTTGTAAGACTGACATTGTGTGACATTATATTGATGATATATTTCCAATAAATAAACAAATATTAGGTGTGCATATTATATATGTAATTATTAGTCTTTCTGCTTTAATAGGCCCTGTAGAATTCCAATACAAATACTAAAAACTTATATAACACCTCTAGAGAGACCCAAAGACACTTTCTGTGGAAGTTCTTACAAATAAGGAAAATAAATGGCAACGATTATGAGACTGAAATGTATAGACTCCAAACGCTGAATAATGAATCCCCAATAAACAAATAACTAAAATTAGATATGTCAGACATGCTTTTACTGAAGTTCTTGCACATGAAAACATTTCTTGCTAAGCTGACTGTTAGCTGGACCTTCATTTGATTGGCCAAAAGGTGTGACTTCATGGCTTATATATCCATGGCTCCATCCGATTGGTTAAATGTTAACACAGTGTCAATGTCATTTCTTAATATTGCATGTTTGTACTGCGATGATAATAAACACATGATTTACTGGTCAGCACTGAATAGTTCCTGGGCTCTGTCCTGTCACGGTCGCTTTGTTAATCCAACAGTCCACCTCTACCGTCTTAGTAAGAGGCTTTAAAAAAGCCACAATACTTTTTACCTTTTATTATGAGAGACATCAGCCATTATTCACAAGACCAGTGTGGGTTGCTTGTTAGGAAGATTTGATCATTTTATGTGATAAACAACAGATGCTTTGATTTTCTGAGAAATGAGAAATGCCTTACTTTCATTTCTCACACTCAGGGCTCAGTTCCAACTAATGCATGAGTTGCTCTTTATGACTAGACCTTAACTTACTTGACTTGTTTCATATTTAACAATGAAGCCGACCAGACTGTTTTTCTCCAACCATAACTCTGTCCATCAGACGTGTAGGCAGGTCTCTGTCTATACAACTACAAACCGTTCAGCATGTGAGACCTTGAAACATAGAAACACGCTTTGGGTATGACTCAGCCTTTGTAGACAGCTGCATTGATTAAATAGGAGTGTATCTGTTCATCAGATGTGTGTGAGAGGGACGACGTGGAAAGTGTGGCTGAAACGCCTGCAGTGTTTACAGGCGTTGAAGGGGAACGCCCGCTGGTGGAGTGTGATGTCCAAACTCATTGTTTTCTTTGCAAGCCCACACACAGGTGATATTCCAGTTCAAGTCATATTGTATTGACGTATATCAATTTGTCAGGACATGCTGCTGCTGACCCATTTCCCAGAAATTACGTTAATCACTGTCTAGAAAAGCAACAGTTTTATCCTATTTGTTCCACGGATCGATAAATCCTGGCTATTGTACCTTGAGAAGAAGGGTCTGACCGTTTTGTAATTTTGATGCCAATACCGATACTAGGGAGCAAGGAAAAATCTGACATGCGGTATATTGACTAACGTTGCGTATAAATAATATCAACTGACTGTAGTTATCCAATACTTGTGACAAAGATACATAATGGAGGCAGGATATCTGACATTTAAAAAAACTTTATTCTAAACATCAGTGCACTGAACAATAAACACTTTACTTATCAGTTATTAAAAAACTGACCACTCTTTGCTGGAAAAACTGCATAATTACACCATTTTAAACATTAGTCCAAGCATTTTTTCAGCCTTAAAACCATTTTAATATTGGCACATATCAAAGAACATATACTAGGGATGTGCATTTGAAGAAATTTCCTTGATCAATCATCTGGAAAATTAATGCTCATGTATTGATTAATCATAATTTTGTGTATCGAAAATGCCCATGGCAGAAAGTACAAAATACATCGTTTTCCTCAATTAAATCTTTATTTGAAGAAAAACTTATAGTCCAACAACAATCTTTTTAGATAAGGCAGTTAAAGTTCAACAGTTTAATTTCAACAAAAAAGAAATGCGGCACACGTATGTAAAAGCTGCCAAGTGTGAGCCTCCAGTGCTACAATGCTCTTAAGCACAAGTGAGCCTCTTTTAGAAACATTTCCAAAAAACAGTCATATCAAATGATAATGACTTAATCAAAACATAATTTACCTTTGCGCATCGCAGCTCCTCCATGCTAACACTGAGGTGATTGTAGGTTGAGAAGAGGATGCATTAATGTTAACCAGGGTCAAATGTACGTTGTTTTAGTGGTACATCATTGGGATCTTTGTCATGTTGTACTTCTACATGGCTTTGCAGTGTTTACAATGAACTTTTGCATTTTTTTAGTTCGAAACAGTTCCTCGCCAAACTTTGCCATGACCTCTTCGTGTTTACGTTTGATATCTACGGCAGCTCATAGGCATCTGAGTTTTTCCGTATTCAATGTCTCCTAAAACTATTTAAATATTGCCCCCTGCTGGGAAGATGTCCCATTGCTGCCACGTAGTGAAATTCATTGCATTACTTCAAGACCCAACACTACACAACACAACCTCTTTTTGATACTTACGTTTGATCAATAAAAATTTCATGTGAGCAACAA
>JAQFJA010000015.1:16489189-16500785 GCA_029874485.1 Naso brachycentron
TTTAAAAGATCATTTTTCATGTTAAGAAAGTTGAATTTTGTCTTTCGTCTACAATAAGTAAAACAGTGTTTCTTGTGAGACCTCTCAGTGAACTACATGTCTCGTCTTGGACAATATACGTCATCAATACAGACATGCCCATCAGCTTGGCAGATTTCAAAGCATTTTTTTCCAGGATGAGGAGAAAAGTATTAAAAGCGGTGAAAATTATTATCAATGGGGTCATGTTGAGAGTTGCAGCTATCCTAACAAAACACACAGGCATCTTGGTTGTCTGAGGAGGGAAAATGTTAAGATGTCAGTTACATAACTGGTGTTGTAGTCTATATAATTATGTATTTTCACAAGCTAATACATCGACCATTTGAGGACAAACATAGACTTTCCTCATGAAAAATTGTCATTTAAATTGACAGACATCATATGTGTAATTCAAGGCACAAGTCAAACAGGATCAAAAAATAATTTTCCTTTCCCCACTGACTACCGTTCATATTTCTCCGTACTAAGGTCCCATGGCGTCCAATGGAAGGGGTGTGACTTAGGCACTCTATATGCCGAAGGTTATTATGGGATTTCTGCCTGATGACACCAAAAATAAACGGCCTAAATCAGCTTTAAAGCTGCTTTAAACAAAACTTACAGGCTGATGGGTGATGCTCTGTCTGCTGGGAATAACAAAAATTTAATAAAGTTTACACGCAAGTGCATATTTAAAGTAATTTTAATTATGCAACATTGGTATTCCTCTGCAAGGGAACGCACTGAACAGCAACCATTTACCCTTTGACCTCTGTAACTATTGACTTCTTTAAAAAAGATGCACCAGACCTGTTCTGTATTTTTTCTCGTAAGGCAGCGAGTTGAGAGGAAAAACAAATCTCCATTTTAATTTTAAATTTGTAAAACAAAATCGAAAACATTACACTCACAGGCATTCTCTTAAAAATGGGAATCAAGTTTTGATAAAATACCAACCTTCTGTTTTTAAATTTGAAATGCAGGAATTCTATCAGTGGAATATTTCCTCTGAGACGTTTCCACTATCACATAAATAAAAGCTTGGCATACATTTTTCACTGCTGTTCGCAGCAGGGCCTGGCTGCCACACTTATTTAACTGTCAAAATCCACCAGGAGAGTCTTTTAACAGCTTCCATGATGAAATGGCAATAGCTGTTAAACAGTCAGGGAATCCCATGCTGCCAGACAAAGCTCTTTTAATGAACGTTTCCTCTCATCTCTGGTGAAACCCCGGCTTTCCTGCAGCCTGGTGGGACACTCCAAGACTCTCCGTGCATCCATGTATTCACACTTAAGCCAACTGCAGACGTCATACATGCTAATCTATACTGAGCAGGAGAAAGGGAAGTGAAGAGGTGGTGAGATCAGTGGGAAAGCAGTGCAATAATTGCTCTGACTGAGGGGGGAACGAATGGAGGAAGACAGAGAAAGAGTGAGAAGAGGAAGAAGAAGAGGAGGAGGTGAAGGAGGGGGCGGCGAAGGCCCGAGTGGCAGGGGCTCGTTCCCGCTGAGCAGGCCGGGATAATCAGAGCAGGGAAATGAGCCGAGTCCCACGCAGTCCTCGCCAACCGCCCCGGAGCGACCGATGACAAGCCTGATTGATGGCGGCGCACAGTGAGCACACTCCTCTGGGGGCCACAGCGGCGAGGGGAGGACCGTGAAAAAGGAAAGCAGGGAGCTGCAGGTGGTTCGACATGCAGCCAGACACCAGGAGATACAGGGAAGAATGCGTATAAAGAAGGAGGTGAACAAAGTGGAGATTTGTTTGTTAACAGCAACTGAGAGAAAATGTTTACTCCAGGACGACGGGTGACATGTTTGAGATGAAGTTATACAAATATGTCTCTGAGGCAGAGCTGCTGAAACAGTCTCGTGACCTATGAATCACCACCCACGTCTCTGCGGCGGGTGCTGTGTTTTTTGTCGGCTGATTTCCTGGTTGGAAAAACAACCGAAGCCGTCAGGTGTGATTGAGAACTGGGGCATCAGTTTTTGGTGTCAGCGCGAGGTTAATGGCAAGACAAACGGCAACAAGTTAATGAGTTGATAAGACTGATTTTTTTCGTCGTTGTCAGTCAATTTACAGGAATAGTGATCTTTTATCGGCACAACAGATATGATAACTGCTCCAAACTACCACTGCTGCATCTGAGTTTAGTTAAAATTGCTTCACTGGGGCGGAATATGTCAGTCACTCATAAGGGCAAACTAATAACCACCTAGCAAAACAACAAAAGGCTAAGGAAAAATGCTTTGATGTTAGCCTTCATGGGAGGATAAAAAGAGTTTTTGAAAGTACCATACCATTGTTCTTACATGTCACTGTCCTTTGTCAACATCAGCCACATAGGTTACATAAACCCCACCCATTTTACCCAGAATAACTTTATCTATAAAATATTCTGTTTGTTTACATTTTGTTCATATTCAATAAATGTTACAGAAAGTGCCTGAAAATGAGTGACAGCGTTTGTTAAAACGGATGTCTGTGTCAAAATCCTCCTTCATGCTAATATTCGAGCTAGGAAGGCAGCACTTGTGAGGAACTATTTTTCCAGGCGTAGTAACATTGGTCTCAAAGGCTCCTGCCTCCCCTCTCTCTCTCACGCAGTGATTTTTGACCCAATAAACTCAGACGTTCTCTTTGGAAGACTTAATTACCTATACCCAGCAACTTTTACATGCCCTATAGTGTTTTTATACCCTGTTTGAACATGAATGGGCGTGAACGGGGTTTCAAAAATGCAGTCTGATATCTATCAAAGTATACACATGGTTAAATTTTAACATCAACATTTGTAGAAGATAAAGGCAATCTCTGCTAATGCAAACAAGTCAGAAATAGACTGGGATGCTCCTTTAAGAGCAAAAATTGGCCCATAATATCCCTATAATATAAAGTATAGGTGATTTATCATTCAAAAAGGATTATTTATTTGTTACTTTTTAAAATATTTATAAAGGTTCACATACTGTGCATTGCGACAGGCTTGCGTGGGATAAAGTGGACTTGGATGGCCAGTTGAACATGCCAATGTCGATAACTTGTAGCTTAGTTTTACTCACTTAAATACAGACTTTAGCGGCCAGAAAACTAAGCTTGACTGCTTGTCATGACTGTAGTTCTTTGGTTGACCCATGAAAGGCTAGTCCAATAAAAAACTGTTTCATTAATCAAACTGAATAACAAAACAGTTCAACAGTGATTTAAAAGGTAGCTCTCAAAGGTTTGAGGGTTAGACAGATTTGAATCAGAGCAGCTGCAGATTTCACAACAAAGTAAACTTTTCCACATCTACTATCATTGTTTAACCTAACTTACACATATTTTTGTTCAAATGTTTAAAAAATGGCTCATCTGATTTTGCTTACACTCCTGCAAAAATCATTACAAAGGTAGGCTACAAAGCTAACTGTGCTAGCCTCAAATGTGAGTGTAGAGCCTTTCAGTACTTATCTGCATATGTAGGTGAAAATATGAGTACTCTTTTTAAAACATATTGTACATAATATTTGGAAGCAGATATGAGAACATTTGGATGTTTTGATACTTTTCCCCCCATGATATGGATCTTCATTGAAATTCATTCTAACTGCTGTGAATCCAAGTTGACGACAGCTGCCGCCCTCAGAGGAAAAGTCAGCCACAAACTTTTCTGAGACCTTTTTTAAGTCAACACAAGTGTTTGATATTTAAAGCACAGGTCTTCAATGAAGCATTACTAAAAGTGATACATCAACCAGGACTGGGGCTGCCTCCAGGGCAGCTCTGCCTCAAAGAAATGTTTGCATATCTAAAGCTTAAATCTGCCACAAACTACAGTCCTAGGACTCTCTGAGGTTCCCACAGGGTTTCCAACCAAATGAAGGATTGAAAAACTCAAAATTATACAGGACACTAAAAACTATCCTATTAAATTGTATTGTTATGTTAATCGCACAGTGTGGAACTTTTGCCCCTTGTGGTCGCTCCATTAAAATGATAAAAAGGAAAATGTAGTGTGATGAAGTTGTGAAATAGCGTTGGATTGCGTTTGCTGACTCATCCTCACTTTCCAAGGTGTGTCACCGCGGACATTAGGGCCAGTAGACAAAATGAAACACACTATTACTGTGAATAAAATTAAAGATTTCTTACTGTTTGAACACTGTTGGAAACATTTGAGTTAATGTAAGAACACAATTTATCAAAATATATCACACAGATAAAGCTGTAATAACTCATTTTATTGTTGAAATTAGGTTGCGACTGATATGGGATTTTGGGGGCTGATGCTGATACAGATAATAGGGTGCGAGAAAATTCAGATATCTGATATATCGGCCTATACCATCCATCCATCTGTCCATCCATCCAACCATTAGGGCTGGCCCAAATGCCTTTTTAGGCTTTGGACATTCATTGGTATTACTGAACGAACCTCCGAACATTCGTTCTCATAAAAACACATTTAAAAAGTTGGAGTACTGTAGGCCTATTTAATTGCTCTTTCATGACCAAAAACTCCAGTTCATTTAGATCCAACGCATCATCGTATAGCTTAGCGTGAATGAAGGGAATACACACTGCCGGCTTATATTAGCTCGAGCTATTAGCTTATATTAACTACAGCCTGGGTGCGAATTGTTGGGGGGGGGTTTCCCCCTCTCTGCTTTTGGGATACGTCTTATTCCCACTTCTGGTCAGACTACAAGTTGATAATAATACAGGCTATTTTAAAAAAACATTAAGGATCCGAAATGCAAGTGGATCGAATTCTCATATCGTTGCAGTAGCAATGTGCTTCATGCTTGGAATGACACATAAAATCCAAAACTACTTCTCATTCAAACAATCTTGATGTTACATTTGAACACATCATGATAATGTTTAATTTAGCTTTGCCAAATAGTCATTTTACTGACAGGACCTTTAACACATCATAATGTAACCTTATGGCACCTTGTTTAGCTTGCTAACTAGCTCTTATCCTGCCGGTTTCAACATGAGTTTCAATACTGGATGACACTTTTTGACTAATGTACATACAACAAAGTTTTGGTGCTCTTACCACCTCTGCTTTGAGTGGAGGAGGATGACTGTCGCGTAGCAGCAGCAGCAGCATCAGAAGGAGACAGAGTATAGCAGAGGGGGTTTTTCTATTTGTTTTTTAACTTGAAGACGGTCGAAGGTAACATTACTGCATTTTGCACAATGTTGAGGATGAAGGTTGTGTTTCCCTTACAGAAAATGAATTTCCAACATGAATAGCATTTTGTTCCTTCTCATCGTTGGATCGCTTTGCACTTTCAGCGTCTGATAGCCAGCTCACTTGTTGGCTGGCAATTCAGCTTTATTCTGCAGCTTTAGACAGCTGATGTACACTTGTGCTCAGTGATTTGATTTTAATGACGTAACGTAACTTAAGATATTAGGCCTATGTTACGTTTACAGTTGACACTCCACCCCTCCGCCTCCCTGCCTAATGGGAATTTTAAAAAAAGAAAACTTAACAGGGTTACTGGTACAAGGCTTATTTTGTGCGTGTCCTCAACCAAACATTACACACATGCCACGACTGTGACAAGCCAACTGATTTTTTTCATGAACTGTTTCATCCCTACTAAGCATGTGTCGTGCTACTCTCTGCAATGCATATGCACTTTGCAAATGGTGCCTTTAAAACACCAAAGGCCACATTGTAGTCTGCCAGAGTTAGACTTTTTGACAGTCTGTGATCACTATCCTTCAGAACTACAGAAAAGTCCCCACAATTCACAAATCTTTCATCAGCAGATTCAGAATAGCACAACAGAATCTCCCCCAGATTAATGTCATGGCCTGTCAAAATGAGAGCAAAATTTAATGCATGTATTACAAATACATTGTATCCATGCACAAATTCTCATGTAACACCCCCCAACACACACACACAAATAACAGCTGTCACGAGCAGGAGAGAATGTCTCTGAGAAGACCTGCATCCCATTTAAAACAAACAGACCCTATGGCAGACTCATACAGTATACTCAATCATTTACGCAGGCAGATATCCATTAAAGGAGCCAGGAAATAAAAATAACCTGTTAGAATTTGGTTCCTTAGAGAATCAGGAATTGCAGCAGCAAAGGGCAGAAATGGAGAACATAGGGCAGGAGCTGGGATTGCAGTTTCCATGGTCCTGTGCCCGCATTGTTGACATAATAGGCAGAGGAGATGGTGTTATTCTCTAAAGAATTCAACCCACCATTCATGGTGGTCAAAGCCAACACAATATGGACGCAAAAATGGAGGAGCTGAGATCCAGCTACTTCAGCTTCTTGGAGGGAACAGCGAGCTCTGGTCACGGAGAGGCAGGGTGAGGGGCAGCATGCTTCTTTGCTGGAGCTTTATTTTTTCCTCCTGTAAGGGATGTGGTTCACATCACTGGCTTCCAGGGCATCAGTGGAGTTCTCCTGGATAAGGAGATAACTGAAGAACTCTTTGTGGCTAGGACAGGCCAGGGCCGTGATGTTGTGGGCATACAGCTCTTTTAGGATGCAGAGCAAGGGCCATCCGGCAACCCATTCGTAGGTCATTTAGGAGCTCTGGCAAGGACAATTCGTTCCTGGAGCAAACCTAAGCGGACCAAGTCTGGGTTTTGTGAATAAAGCCAGCCTCCTCCCCAGAAGACCACGACGCACTCTCTGACTCAGAGAAAGACATCGTGACCAACAGAGCAAGAAGGTAAGATGACAGTCGCATGAGCAACAATTACAGAATAGCCAAAAGAACATGCAAATACTGAGAGGGCTTAATTGGTGGATGTGGAGAATATCACGCTGTTACTTATACAGTGTGACATGCTCCATGCTGCGACTCGTGGTGCAGCTCGAGTTGTCTGCCTGAGCTAGCTCACAGGTGTTGCTTCATCTTTCACTTGTCACAGGTACAAAAGTCATTTGTTCGAGTAAAATTGAAAATACATTTGTTTATTTCAGTTCGTTTTCAAATGTACAATGCAAAATTCACACAGTTCAAAGCATCCAAATTGTATTTATATGTAAATAATTCAATATATGATTACTTAAAAAGTTTCTATATGAGATGTGTTCACCTAAAAAAAATTGTTATATTCATTTTTATCACTGCTCTGTCTCTTGATTGGCTGTCCTCACTGTCTCTCGATTGGCTGTCCTGTATGGCTGTCCGGCTAGGTGGTGGGCTTACCTAGTCAATGCCAGTTCAAATTTTATAAGGAGGGGCCAAGATGATGAACAGGGAGATCAGCTAGGAGACGCCAACGTTAAGTCATTAAGGTTCTGAGTTTCCTCTGGGTGTTAATGTTAAATTAACTGAGGATGGAGTCCAGAAGATAAACGAAATCCAACCCCTGGCAAAGTTGGCCGAAAGTCCCAAGTCGAAACGATTCAGGTCAACGGCAGAGAAAGGCCTTAGCAATGGTAAGGCCCACTCTTATTGTTCCTTTGCCTACAGTCAAGCCTAAACTAAATATATGCATGGCCATCCAAGCCTTGGAAGTCCTAGACATTAAAGTAGGGATGAGCCAAGTACTCTGGTGAAATGAGTATCTGCTACGGATAATGGACTTTTTACGAGCACAGCATCGGGTGAATAAAATGTGTTGATATCCGTGGGCATGATGACAGAAAATATTCAACTACCTACACGTCACTCTGTGCCAAATACTCAGAGCTCCGCCTCCTCCACGACATGCTGAAGCTCTGCTCCACCAGACACACACACAGTCAACCTGCTGTCACAGGCAGCCGCTCTGTCCAGTCCAAAGGGATTAACAGCTGCGTAGAATTTAGAAGAATTTAGCCTTTATTTGGCGTTGTGCAGTCAGTGCAGCTTGTTACTAAGCTGGAGTGCTGCTCGTTAACCAGTGCTGCTGATTGTTTCATCTGCTACTTCAAAGAGCAGTTCATAAAATATCCTCACTCAGCCAGAGTGCTGGCAGCAAGGCTGAATGTACATGTGTATGTTTGCAGAAAGCACAAACGTCACACCATCACTTCATTTAATGTAAAAAGTAGATATTAGAGTAAAGACATAAAACTCCCTCCTGCTCACACACACAAACTTTTTTTCTCTCTTTCTCTGTCATATTTTATTTGCTGATAGTAATGTACATTACATAAAGTACACTGTTACTTTATTTTTAACAGTTTATATGGTTGGCCTGAGACTTTTTGTCTTTTTTTGTAAAGTTGCATTTTAAGAGTCTAAAGTTTGATTTTTTTTTTTTTTTCCAAAGTTATATGTGTGCCAAAGATTACAGCTGATTACATATGGACCTGCTGTCAGTAAGTTCAACAGCTGTTTGTGTCTGCACACATTAGTGCTGGCACTAGGCACACAGAATTTCTCTTTGTAATGTTACCTGATCAATAAACATGTGCACTGAATAAATAGCTGTGTGCTGTATTTAAACTGTGCACTGTGTCAAGCAGAGGTACACAAATAATTTCAACTGAAAAGAAACTTGTATTTTTGATTTACTAGTATTGTCTGTTTTAATTGATGTCCTAATTTTGGAATCATTATTTAATAACCCAAAATGTAATTAAGGTGTCTTTTGAACACTGGACATTTTTCATTAGACTAAATGTTTCAGGAAAATTTAGATTTGGTCACTTTTATCCACATTTGATGGTCAGCCTTACAGATGACTTTGTTTGTTTTATTTTATTTTTTTTACTGGGAAACAGAGTCACCTCTGACTTTTATCCCTAAAAATAATCCAAATCCATAACAGTTCACATGTCAAGTAACAACTCATGAAAAAAACAAAAAACCAAAAAAACATTCAACTATTATAAAAACTATTTGTGCACTCCTAAAAATTTGCAGTCAGGGGCTACAGCGCTCCTAGTAAAAAACGTCAGTCTGGAGCCCTGCAGTGGTCATTGCTCGCGAGGCCTGGTTACATCAAAGGTTAGCTTCTTTATACTCTGTATGGTTGTGAAAGGCACTTGAGTTGATATTTCAGCTGAGTGTGTGCAACCAGGTTCAGCTAGAGGTGTGTACAGCTTATGGGTGGACAAGCCATCCAGTCTGAGTACAACCACAAATAGAGTTGGCTTTAGATAGAAATATGAAAACTAGGCCTAAAATATTTAATCCCCATTTAATAGCATGATTGTCCATAGTTAACTTGCGATTAATTGCATATTAATCACACGTTGTTGTTTTTTTTTTAAATCTGTTCTAAATGTACCTTAAAGGGATACTTTTCATGTTTTTAATACTATTATCAAGATATGGGTGGACAAATATGCTTGCTTTATGCAAATGTATGTTTATTATTATTTTAACAATCCAAAATAATGACAAATACTGTCCAAAATATTCTCCTACCACGTTAAGCCGAGCAAACACTACACGACTTGCAAAATCTCTTGACTGTTCACACTATACAACGGATTGTCTTGTATTGGGAGTCTTTCAGTAATTGTGGTTTTCACACTACACGACCGATCACCAACAAGGCGGTACACACAACACGATTCTTTCACTGGGAGGGGCCTATTATGTGTGTGTGAGGTCCCCAATAACTCAATGTATGCTACTTACATATTGTGATGTCATCTTAAAATACAGCTCCAGTGCAATGTTGTAACCAAACACCTGAAAAGTCAACACTAATGAGCAGTGTTGCCGTTGTAAAACATATCCTCTTTGGATACGGTGTGCACTCTGCTCTGTCTACTTAGAGGAAGAAAAAGCAGCACTGGTCGAACAAGACAGAAAAGCGGAAGCGGTGGTAACTTAAGAGACGGTGAATCAGAGAATTGAAGCAAAATTTTCTGACAGTTTAGAAATCAACACCACCAGACTCTAAACCTAGTTGTGGTGAGGGGGGAAAAGGGCTCTCTGCATGAGCAGTATTCTTGGCCAGCAATCGGCATTTAAGACTTGACATACTCCAGTGGTAACTCAGTTCACATCGGTAGCAAATGCAAATAACTTTGGTCTTGTCAAGAACCATCTTGCAGGGCTTTGAAGCTGAGCTTGCCATTAAAAAGACCCTTTTCTTTATCCATTTCTGTGCAAGCAGGTTTGTTCTTGCTTGCCATCTACAAGGTTACTGCTTCATCACTTCCTCATTTCCTAAACTATGGGGCAGACCGAGGGTCATAATCACAGAACTTAATTGTTAATTGTTAAGCACATTAATCACCTGTCTAAAATATTTCTGACGTTAACAGGAATTTGTGTTAACTTGTTATTATTGTGTAAACTTTGACAGTCCTGATGTAAACAAAATTGAAGCGTGTATGTGCATGTTGCGTGTTGTGTGATATAGGCCAACACTGTATTGCTACATTAACCAACATTTGATAATGTTTGGTGTAACTTGAGCTCCATCGTCTACCTTTTATACAGTATTCCTTTTTGTAATGGTCCCAGAAACTGACTACAAAACTATGTCTGTGCTTCAATTGTAATAACTTTACATCAGAAGCTCAACAATAGTTAAAAAAATATTCAGACAGAGTAGCTGCTTGTTCTCCTTGTCCAGATAGGGCTTGAAGTCCTGGGGCTTTCTAGTGGTAATACCCTGCAATGTGAACTTCTCATAGAAGCCGCGTCTCAGCCTCTCTTTGGCCTTAATGAAGTCAGGCTGGTAGGAGTCAGTGGAGAAGATGAGATGCTTGTTAGCCACCATCTGGTCCAGCACCTGCAGGCAGACTGCTCCAAATGTAGGATGCAGGTTTGTAAGGGAATGAAAGAGGGCATTCCCATCTTGGACGTAACCCCACAATGCCGGCCAAGTGTGAGACAGCTTTCCTCATTATGGAGGAAATACCTCATCAGCTAACGTCATTAGACTGAGAAGTAAGTTGATTGATCCATGCCTGAGAAACTTCATTGAAGTCTTGTGTTAGCATATTGTCTGCCAAGAATATAAACTATCATGCATTTGGGGTCAAGTCACAGAGCTTGTTTTCTCTCTGGGGCAGCTGTGCTACAGCACCATGGTCAGCAGCTTTGTATTCAGCGGTGAGGACTGTTTCAGTGCCTTCAAGGGCAAAGGCAAGGTGGAACCACTCAAAAAGCTTAAAAAACCCCCAATTTTCAAAAGGGCTTGAATTTGGTGAATGAATTTTCAGATAATTTGGCATGTTATGTATATCGAAGATTTGGGAAGGGCAAACTTTGCATTTATCCCAGCAATCTTTTTATGTCAGCTTCAGAACCATGATGTGCAGTCAAGCATGTGAGACATCAATTAACCTGGTCAGGAGCAAGATGCCCAAGAAAATTGTGGGAGGAGACGAGACCCTCAGCAGCAAGTCAGAAGGTGATTTTGCTTGCCTGCAACACTGCCAGGAATCACTCACCCCAGCCAGTGAGCTACAGAGTGGCCTGTGTCATGCGCACGGCTTTGGATGACTTATGCACTTGATTTGTTTCTGTTATCAGGTTTTCAGCTTTGCCAGTGTTTCCATAAATTTGGTAATCTTGCTTGCCATTAGAGAGTTTTGCAGCAAACTATTTTGAAAGAAAATAGCAAAAGTTATATATTATGAGCCTAATATTTGTTATTTTCCTGCTCTTCACCAGTCAATGTCAAAATTATTTA
>JAQFJA010000015.1:16584815-16597499 GCA_029874485.1 Naso brachycentron
TTAAAGAAAAGATAATGAAGAAAAATCTGTTTATATCCTTACAGAGTTCATTTTAAAAAAGCACACAGTGATTAACAACCATTGTTGCTCCATTTAAGAAGTATTTATGACTCAAACACTGCTTTGACAGTTGTTTGTTTGTAGTTTCATGCAGCCCTTTAATGGGATTCTCCCTCATCTATTCAGGCTTGTTTTGTACTTGGAAACTTCTCAGATGAAAAACAGCTGAAAGTATGTGCATGACAGTTGTTTGCACACGAAAGCGGCTGATTAGGGTTCTGGTCATCTTTTAAAATCAGCCCTTGCAATTGTATTAACAATTAGAAGTGATTAAGTAACTCTCTCAAGGTAAGAAGTCAGCAAGGCCTATTTGTGGCATGCAGCCTTGACCTTAAAGCAGTTAAATTACACATCAGTCTCATTGGGTACCATTTGTTTGTGTTGCTCTCTTTGCACACACCCTGTTTGTACCTGAATCAATCCATTGTGACTGTTTTATGTCATGCAGACAGGGGTTATAACTAGTAACCTACAGGTTAAATTAGGTTATTCATCAGATGGAGCCCTCTGGTTTTCCTTAAAGAGCAACTCTGCCAATTTTCAACCATATCTCTATCTGTCCAAATTAAGGATGTTATGTGAAGCCCAATAATATATTTTTTTAATGTTTTCTGTTTCTCCTGGATTCAGTTTCAAAATCTCTTGTTCTTCCAAGAGCTACAAATTGTTGACCCCTTGTTTACTCCTCTCCTTTCCCTTCACACTTCGGGCAAGCAGCACTGTGTTAGTTTAGAGAGGATTTTCTGTCTCTGGCAGACCAAAAACCCCTCATTGCTGAAAACTATGCAATATTAAATAAAAGAAATGTTCCGATGCGATGGTTAACAACCTTGGAGACCTGACAAGTACTGTTTTTTTGTGATGCAATGCCTGGTACATGTAGGCACTGCAAGAACAGCTGTGTGAGCAGGACAACTTAGAAAACTCAGCTTTCTCTGTCAATATAGCACAAACTGAGGAACTTTTTGCTTCAATTGACTACAGTTACCATCAACACTGATTGGACATCCACGTGAAAAGTGGAGGATTTTCTCTTTAAGGCAAGGCTTGAGTGAGTGCTCCTAATGTGATCATACAGTACAGCTTCATTTAAGGGATTTTCTGAAGTCTGTACATCTAACCACAGATACTTTTTGTTTTCATACATCGGTGAACTCATGTACCTTGTGTGTGTGCTTGTGTGAGGCGTGATCAGACCTGCTGGGAGTCATGACTCCTCCTCAGGTGTCAGTGTCTCTTTGTGGTTTGCAGCTGTTTGAATCAGGGTCACTGAGACAGTAATTGCAGTCAGTGCAGCCAGCTCATGTTCATGCACCGAGACATGCTTTGTCACGTCTCTTTGACAGCCCCTAAACAGAAATGCAGACATCCCAACCCTTTCCATCCGAAGGAAGTCATTTTCTTGTCTCTTAAGTCCATATTGACTGTTTGAACTTGTTTACTTTCTTGTTAAAATTTTGTTTTTCCAGACTCACAGTTTTAGTTTCCTCTTCTTTGTAACTGACCCTTTGTGAGAAGGATGTGTGAGTTGACAGTTCTGTTTTTTTTCTCTCTGTATATATTTTACATTTGTAGTTCTTCTGTCTGCCTGTTAAATTAATATCCCGAATGCTAAAATTATTTATTATAACACACTGACTGGAGGGTACAGATACCTGCATATCTCCTGAATGTCTAGCCACCTTGCTATGGATGAGCTCACGTCAGTGTGCTCTGTGTCATAAAGATTACTCACCTTATTATTTTCTCAATTTCACAGAGGACATTTTGATATGTTACTGTAGGAAAACACAGGTACATAATAAAGAAAAGACGGCTGAATTCCATTTAGCTGCCTCAGCTTCAGGGTTCTGTTCATGCGCGTGTTGGCTCGCTGTCACTTGGTGTTCACTCAAGTACAAGAGAACATCATTAACGTTGTAACGTGTGTGCTTTTGATTTCATGACAAGTCAAAGTGTCCCATTGTTAATTCCCCAAATCTCTCCATCATCAAATTGTTTCTTTTGTCCAATAAACAAACTCAAGTTTATTTAATTTGCAAAGAAAAAAAACAGAGAAATGCAGCAAATCTTTACATTTCAGAAGCTGGAACGTGCAAATGTTTAAAAGTTGTTTAATAATTGACATAAATGGTTATAAATGATAAAAAAGGAGCATCAAAAACTGAATGATATTAATATACAATAATTATATAATGTTTGCTTAATGAATAATTCTCCTTGGGGCACTGAAGGGTAAATTCATTCATTCATTCATTCATTCATTCATTCGTTCTCATTCAATCCTTCAAGATAAACAACAGAATTATTCTATAAAACATAAATTGAACAGTAAACATTGTGACTTCCTCTTAAATCATGAGACACTAAACTCATTTTACAGCAGATGGTTGGGGCGTAGTTGTGGGTAGGGACGTATATCAAGCGATTCTGAAATATCCCTGGCCTCGCAATTACTTTGACAATAAACATGTTCTGTTTCACAGACAACTCATCTGCTTTTTGTATCTGGATCAATGCTTAATTTGTAAATCAGAAGGTCCTGCAACATAGACTGGGTTCTGCTGCTGTTCTGGCGGGTTTTTGGGAGAGAAAAAGTCACAGAACGCATCAAAAATCTGCAGCCTGGAGCGCACTGGACGACCCCTGGGGGCTCGCATTTAAAGCTACAACAAAACTAAAACTGTCTCCACAAACTGAGCATTATTTCCTTACATTTATTTGGAGCATTCACAGTAATAATTTAAAACCAGCACGGAGAAGGAGCATAAAAACGTCTCCTCTTTCCTTCACTTCCTGTCGACTTGTAGCAGATGGAATTAGGCTTGAAACATTCGCAAACAACCACAAATGCAAGCAGACGAAGAAAGTGACCTAATTGACATGTTCTGTCTGTCTGTCAATCAGTCTCAAGTTTCAGGACTGTGGACAGTTCTGCAACACTCTGCCCCCGCCAAACTGTTTGATTATTTGTTTTATGTTTTTTATTAATGGACAGTGAATTGAGAAAATGTGCTTATGAAACTTTTATGTCTTTTATTGTCATTGGTTTTAATTGGCAACAGTATAGTACCTGTACTGGCACCAGTACCGGCGTTGGCTGCCAATTACTATCTATAAATTAAGGCTCTAAATGTCATGAAATAGCAGTTTGAATCATAAATGTGGAACACTTCAGCTTCCATGGGGAGTTGCATTCCCTCCAGACCTCCTCAATTTCTGTCTTTACCCGTGTCAAAGTCGAATCTATGCTCTTGGCTGATGCTCTATGAAGAGGTCAGACATTATCCAACCTGCATTATTCTGTTTTCTCATGTGGTTTAGTTCAAATGGATAAACTAGGTTTTTGCTCAAAACTTTACTTAGGATTTAGCTTTTTGCAAGATCTCAGCAACAATTTTGGTAATTGTATCAATAAACTTAAGTGACTGATTGCCACATGTCTAAAAATATACAGAAAAATCTGGATTTGCTTTGATTAAAAAAAAAAGGGGTTTCATTTCAATCTCCTGTTAAATTCAGTAAGGGCAGAAAAGGGATTTTTTTCAAAATATTTATTTAAACAAACATGATTACTCATCCTTTCAAACTGTGTAGTCCTGATTTTAAGATGCATGACAGGATAGAGTCTTAACCTTCGTGGGTGTGAGGAAACATTTAAAATAATAATAGGCACATTTTCTTCTGGAGTAATGAGCTTAACACTGTTTGCGGCAATGTTTTAGTTACTCAAATGTTATTTGCACATAATATCAGATGTTGTCACATAACAAACACCAGAGGGGCACACGGGTAAACACAGTGAACATTCCTCGCCTCTGTCTTCCCTCGTGTGTTTCCGCCTCGCTGTACGGGGTGTGTGGACATATGGTGACCATCTGCGTCGGCCTAGGATGTCAGAACATTGTGGCTGGGTGATATACAGGGGGTCTGCAGGTCACGTTGACCCCCTGAGCAGCGAGCAAGGGAAGGGAGGACAGACGGCTGACTGTTAATACAAGCTCACGCCGGAGCAGTCAGCCTGGGAATGGCAGCGTGAGAAGAGCCACAACCTGACTGACACACACACACACAAATAAGCTTTCTCAAAAACACACACTTTTCACAAACTATTAAACTTTGCACTTTTACTTCCACGAAGCATTCAGGTTGAAGAGCAGAAGATTGACATTTCTGTGATACACTGCTGTCTTTCATTTACCTGAAGTTTGTTCATAAGAGCAGCTTCTCCCCACAGGTAATGATTGTGCAGCAGTGGAGTACATTTACTCACATACAGAAGTACAGCTTTAATGTACTACACTAAATCTCAGTGGTAAATATTGTATTTTTTACTGCACTACATTTGTCTGACAGCTCAACTTACCTTTTCAGATTGCTACACACCCTTCCTGTCCTACGAAAACCATGGAGTGTATCTCTTAGGTTGTGTGGTTTTGAATGTGAATGTTTACGCTGAAGTGAAGGGATGTGTTCTTGGGGCTGACCAACGTATCGGTTTGTGGATATTATTGGCTGGTAATGGCCAATTGCAGATATATCAGTATCGCCGTATATGTTCTGCGATAAGTGCTGATATTAACATTGTTTTTTAAGGCTGGAAAAATGCTTGGACTAGTAATTTAAAATGGTGTAATTATGTAGTTTGTCCAGCTGAGAGCAGTCCATTATTTAATTGAAAAACATTGATGTTTGAAGTAAAGTTTGATAGATATCCAACCTTCGTTACATATCTTTGTCACACCTATTTGATAACCACATTCAAATGATATATAATATATTATACACAGAATATTGACTAATGTATAGGATATCAGAATATTCTTTCTCCCTAATATCAGTATCGACATTGGACCTAAAAGTCCTGTGTTGGGCGGGCCCTAATGTGTTCCCTTACAGGTTACAGTGATGCTACAAACATGCAATGATCTTACAAATTGATGCATTGTAGTAGATTAAACCTTCCGACAGTACATGAAGTTGTTTAAATTAGCTCCACCTAAATGTTTACAGCAGTAAAATTCAACTTTAACAGTAATGCAGCAATTATATTTCAGTCAAGACCACTTTAGTCAAAATAATATATTATATTTCCATTTGCAGCAAGCTAAATTTGGTCGTGTGGCTCTACTCTGGGAGCTTTGAGCATACATAAAAAGCCTGACGCAGAGAGAGCAGCAGAAAACCCCCCCATGGGGTACAGAACAGAGCAAGCATCGATGACAAAACAATGACGTTGATTAGGTCAGACCCAGCATAAAAGGAGGAGCTGGGCTGGATGTGGGTTGCAAAGTGGGTTGCAAAGTGGCTTGCGGAGGGAGCAGCAGGAATATGCAGGCTGACGCTGTTTAATTAAGGTACCTTTGACTAGTTTAGCCAGTCGTATAAGTAGCAGGCAATCAGCTGGTCATGAGCTGACTGATCAGCCGATTGCTGTGGAGACAGTTTAGCTTGTCTTTGTGGCCTGCCTAAACTACCACTATGCCCAATTATTCTGAAAACACAAGACAAGACCAACCCTTTGTTGCGGTATCAGTTACGGCTAGCTAGTTAGCTCAACTAGCCATACAGTTAGCAGTCCTATTAGCTTGCTCTTCCCGCTGGGTCCCTCTTTCCTGGGCATGAAAACCTCCTCCAGGTTGTCCAAAGCTCCAGCTACAGGAGTCATCACCAACACTCCCCTGGTGCTCAGATAGCCATGCTACCAGCAAGGCTAAATGAGCTGACAAGCAGCACGGCTAAACTGACCTAACTAGTTAAGCAATATGTAAGGTTATCTGTCCATCAGGAACACTTTCACTGACTTATTTTCTCTGTTAAATTTAATCCAGTTCACCAGAATCAGTTCATAAAGTTGTGAAGTTGGGTTTTGGAACAGTAGCCCTAAAATGTAAGAGCTAAATAAAAGCTAAAGTGGCTTGTTTAAAATTGAATACGAGCTGAATGGGTTCATAAAGGGCCGATACAAAATACATCAGTATTATTTTTTTAACTGTGAGTCATGCACTCAAGCTCTAGTGAAGTCCTGGAATAAAAATATAGAGCTAGAAATGAGCATAATAGGTCCCCTTTAAAACTTATCAGACACCAAAACACATGTTGTCCGTCGTGACAACTTTTAGGTAAACAATCAAATTACCCTGTTTCCTTTGTAAAGTGTTTGATCTGCCCGCACAGTGCACTGCTGAATGGCTTTCAATTATATTGCAGAGAAAGTTGAGCCATGCTCCAACATTTCTAAGGTTTTTTTTTTTTTTTTTTTTTTTTTTGGAGCGTGTCACTTTCAGGCCAGAATGAGACGACAAGTCCTCAGAAGAAGGCGATTGCTGTGAAGCTGATAGATAAAAACAAGACTTCCTGGCTCTCTGTCTCTTCCTGTGCTCAAAGCTTCCCCTTTACAGTCTCCACACATCAATCACTTTCATTCTTTCCCATTTTATTCTGCTGCGGCTCATGTATGCCCCTCCTTCTGGTTCACCGTAGCTCGTCCCCATTGTTCTTTCACAGTCTCTTGATCATCTCTGTCGTGCTCTCGCTCTGTCACTGTGGGATCAGAGCTCTGTAGCACCGCTGGGACGTGTGAAGTCACCGGTGGCTGGCCGCCAGGCCACGGCCAGTCACAGCTGTGCAACCTCAGCCACTTCCCAACCTTCCACGACTGGCTGCGATGGCCTGCAGCCCGGTGACCTGTGAGCACGCTGCGTGGTCACATCAGCCATGTCGGCAACCTTAACGTCTGAACTAAGTCACATAGCCTCGAAATATAGAGCTGCCAGTCCAAATCTGCATGTTTTTTGACTTACGTCACGGCTATTGTGTCTTTTCAAAGAGGTTTTATCTTTGCTTTATAAAATATCACAAAAAGAGAAGAGACTGTTGTTGTTAATGGATAAATAAGTTTGTTTCTACTTCCCTTCAGCACAAAATGACCATCTGTGGTGGAGATGATTATGTTCATCAGTGGTGTAAACACTACAACCTTTATAGTCCTGAACCGCTTTTATCATTTAGCCACTTTTCTACTTCAGTTATTTCTTTTGGGTTTAAAGGCAAAAATAAAAGCTTCTTTTTTCTAAATCATTTTGCCAACAGCTCTGTTCAATAAATGTTTGAATAGCCGAAGTTGAAATAATATTTTATTATTTTAAAAGTGCTAGCTAGAATGGCTTATGTTTAATAACTTTGCTTCAAAAAGTCACAAAATAAAGACATAATTAAGATTTGTATGACTGCTTTTGTAACTGAATGACAACCATAAACTGTCAGAGTGCCACACAACCAACAAAATAGGTATAATAAAGAAACTTCAAAGGCAGACATGGTTATAAAACTGCATCTTTTTAGACTTTTATTGAAAATTGTAAAGATTTGTTCAATTAATCAGCAAGAAATACAATGTTTCTTCTACAAAAAAATACAATTTCGACATTTTAATAAGTCATCTGCTAACTCTGTCTCATTAAATATTTCCGAATGTGCAAATATGCAAAATTTGTTGATTCTTAAGTTTTCCTGCAAATGTTAAAAGTGTTATGTTGACTAGCTTTTTTGCATCTTACTGTCTTGCGGCTCAACGGTTTACATGATAAAACTGCTTGATGAGCCAGATTGCTCATTCCTGCTGTTGCCTATGTCATTTCCAAGCTTCCGTAGCTTTAAGCCCAGTTTAGACTACTGGGTTTTAGCCCTGATGTTGCTGTCTGCGACAGTTTTTGAGATCGTGGGCAAAAAGTCCCAGATTGTAGGCAAATCAGCATGCGCTCCCGTGAGTGACAGTTGCATGTGTGAACTGTTCAAGGACGTAATCAAGAGCTCGTCGACAGCGTGATAGAGTGACACAGGATATCTAGCATGCCAAATATCTGGCTCAGTTGCAGGTGTGCCGGCACTGTACCAAGGCTGGGCTTGTTATTGGGAACACTGGGAGTATTCATGGTAGACTGGCCTGCTAAATGACCCGCAGGCAGGAGCTTAAAAAAAAAGTTCACCCAACGGACGCAATGTTCACGTCAAAATCCACACATCAGCTCATACAGTAGCCTTCATGTGCCACGCATGGCAAAATAAACAGCAGTGTGGGGTCTAGTGGTGTTTATTTGGCCTCAGCTGCTGTTAAACCATCGATACTAAAGTAAATAACTTTATTCTGTGATTCACCAGATTTCTAGTTACCGCTGCTCCCTCTCTTTTCATTCTTGTTCGACCAGTGCTGCTCTCTTCCTCTCTCTCTCTCTGTCTGAGCAGCACAGAGCAGAGCACGCACTTTATCGAAACAGGATATATTTTACTACAACAACAACGACAATGCTCATTAGTGCTCACTGTTCAGGTGATAAGCTACAACACTGAGAGCTGTATTTTAAGATTATGTCACTGTATTTAATCCTATGAGTGATTGGGGACCTCACACACTCGTTGTAGGCCCCTCCCCGTGAAAGGATCTCATAGTGTGTACCCTCTTGTCGGTGATCAGTCATGTACTGTGCAAACCTCAATGACTGACAGACCCCCAACGCAAGACAGACAGTTTTACAGAATAAACAGTTAAGAGACCTGATGACTTTGCAGGTTGTGTAGTGTGTGCTTGGCATAAGGGGATGTGAGAGGTGGGTTAAAACACTCCCCGAGGCTTTTGTGGGAAGGGAGACAACTTTAACAGATGTTTCTCGTACAGAAAGTTGTTCAGGAACCTTTTGACAGCTTTGTTGTGGCCCCTCTGCAGCCAGAGCAGGTTCAGAGTTTTATCGGAGGGAACTTTGATTGCCCACAGGGGAGGATGAAGCCCAGGTGCTCGGTGTTGGGGATGACCTCGGTAGCCAGCTGCCTCCTCCGTCTTATTCTGCTGCCTCAGTGCTTCCGTTCTCAATCAACTGGCATTTTGGACGTATTACCCAATCGATAATGCTCCGTTTTGAGGGGAGTTTTAGTTTGAGTTGCACTGACTGAAGCAGTGTGAGAGCATCCTGCTGAACACAGGCAGCAGATCAGGTGTCGCGCGGCAGCAGCATCCTAATGCGAGGTCATTACCCTTCCCACAGGGCAGAGGATCCAAATGTCAACATCGCCCCTTGCCAAATTAGAGACTTGTTCAATTTGGGTACACATGGCAGCACGGAAGGGGCTGAGGGCCTGAATGAAATCAATCCATCCTCTTGCACCTGGTTCACTGTAGAATGACTTTTTTATGAAAATACCTTAAGGAGGAGAAAAGGTAGACTCCTGCAGGAGGAACCGATGGAAAAAGTCTCCTTTTGACTTGTAGAAATTGTGTAAAGGCATGATCACTCGCTTCAATGCAGCTGACCATTAAATCAACTTATGTGCTATATATAG
This sequence comes from Naso brachycentron, assembly GCA_029874485.1. Lineage (NCBI taxonomy): Eukaryota > Metazoa > Chordata > Actinopteri > Acanthuriformes > Acanthuridae > Naso > Naso brachycentron. The sequence goes on from JAQFJA010000015.1 coordinate 16,594,209, forward strand.
CTGAAATGTAATCTGCCTCTTCTGGGAGTGGAGGCAGGTGAGACACTGAACACGGCTTTATTAAATCAGTCATTACAGAACATAAAACCCCAACAGCCTGCAGCCCATTTTGGGATGTTTTCCATGTAAGAATGTGTCTGATTCGATAACATACAGGCTCCCTCTCTGCCTGCAGCAACCTTAAATTAAGATGCTGCTACCTTAAAGCACCTGAACTTTTTTCCGCATTCAGCAGGATGTTCATGCAGTGCATCAGCCTGTGCCATGCGAGTAAAAATCCCCTCAACGCACAATAGTATCGATCAGGTAATTCCTCTAAATTGCTGTCCAATTGAGAGTGGAAGCGCTGTGAGCAACATATTTCAGTCCTGCAGATGTTGTGTGTCTTCCTTGGGTGAATAGCACAAGCTTGAATACACATTTTGCAGCTGGTGCTGCTCAAAAAGGGACTGTTGGCTGAATGAACATGCAAAGATTAGAGGAAAAAGTTCTGTTTTAAAAGCTCATTAATTAGGCCACTTGGGTTTGGCTTTCATGCATGTTGTTCAGTACAGCACTACTTAGTTAGCGTTGTATTTAAGCAAAATTTTCAGTGAGCCGCTGTGTTCATGTTTGCTGTTTTTTCCTTTAGAGAGAAGTGACACTGCTGTGCTAAAGATTCAAGATTCAAGAATAATTATTGTCATTTTTGCAGTGCAAAAAAGAAAGTCTGATTTAGCTCACTGCTGCTGCTACTTAGGAGGGTGCAGTAAAGTGTAGAGCGATGAACTTAAACTTCTCACAGTCTAGGAAAAGATGCTACTCTGTAGTCTGGTGGTACAGCAGCTGATACATCTGTATTCTCTTCCAGATGGCAGCAGTGAAAGGTTGACTGATATGGGATTTTCGGGTCGATGTCAATACTGATATTAGGGAGCAAGACACTCCACCATCCAATATGTTTATCAATATTGTATCTCTGAATGTGGTTATCAAATACTTGCGACAAAGATATGCCATGTAGGCAGGATTTCTTACATTTAAACAAACTTGCGCTGAACAGTGAACACTTCACTCATTAGTTAAATAACTGGCCACCCTCTGCTGGACAAACTACATAATTACACCATTTTAAATCACTAGTTCACGTGATTTTTCCGGCCTTTAATAGCAGTTTCAATATTTGCAGATATTGGAGAACAGTTACGCAGACACCGAGAATAGCAGCAAACTGATATATCAGTCTGGCGCAGCCCAAAACAACCTGTAAAGCGGTGTTTACCTCATCAAAGCTGGCTGTAAGTTTACTGGCAACTTTTCTGTCACTGTTTTCTGGTCAGGGCTGAGGATGCAGTCAATTAGTCAGTTAAATGTTCAAACTCCCACTCCCTCAAGAGCATTTAAATTAACGGCTTGGTGACATTCATCATCCTGAAGAATGTGTCAACTAAATGGCTCCTAAATACGTACAAAACTTTCGTTTTAAACATTTTTACCTTAATCATTAAAAAGTGTTCAATTTAAATGGAGTTCTGAGTGTTTTCTTGCTTATAGACTAGTCGACTAGTTGCAATTAAAATTTCTGTTTAACTGGTTAGGAAATTAGTTGCCACCAGCATCCCTAGTCAGGATGTAATGATGCCATAATCATTCATTCATAATCTGTTCCGCAGAGCTTGAGATAGTGTGGTTGGTTTCTTTTTCGCCTGAGGAAGCTGCTGTCAGTGACACCAGACTTTTTTAATTTACCTATTTTACTAGGATTCCCATTAGTTGACGCATTACGTCAGCTACTCTTCTTGGATCCACACATATTCAGGTGTCTCATGAGATAATTTCTCCCCCTTGTATCAGAAATGCTGCCGGACTGTATTATATGTGCTGTGTTGTTAGGTTGAAGGTTTTATTCATGCCATAAAAGAGAGAGAAGGGATACTACAGTTTTATGTAAAGCCTGTTTCTCGATCATCAGTTGTGTTCCACAGCTAAATGAAGATTTGTAATAGGAAAATCTAAAAAATATGCTCAGGAGATTTATTTTTTAGTTCATTATGTGCTGTGCAGCAATAAAACTACATCAGCACCTGAAGCCTTGTGCGTGATTTTGCTTTATCATGTTCAGAGCACTTCATGCTGACCCTCTTTGACACCACTGTTCTTCTCATCCTCATTACACACAGGCTCATATTTGTGTTGCGTCTGATGGCATTACGCTGCCTCCCCGTCTCTTAGCCTCCAGTGACTGCAATGAGTCAGGCGGCTCCGTTGAGAGCACAGAGTGAGCCGCGGAATGCAGACCACTCATTTTAAATAATGATATCCGCACAATGCAAACAACAGACTGATAAGACAGTGGTGTTTTTCACTTTCACGCTACAAAGTGTGCTGATTTTATTCTCGCCATGATGCGACCCTTTTGGTCTGGATGGAGATTGTAAATATAGTAAGGCATCTGGCGTGCCACCTGCAATCCATCTGGCTTGGCGTGATGAAGGTGCTCAAAGGATGAAGGATCGGGCTCCTCATGATGCTGAGGACTCTGCAGATAGATTACAAACAACCTGCAGGAACTGACACACCACTTTCTCAAGTTGTTTTTCTGCAGAACACTAAGTGTAGATTATGGGACAGAACATACAGACTGACCATATTAAAAACCAAGGCATCGGCTCACTTTACTCCACTCTAGACTACCCCACATACTGTCACCTGCAGCTTTGTTTTGTTTCTTTCAGTCTGAAACTTTACTCTTTTGAAGGGTCCAATCATTTTATTAGTTTTGGAATATTTCATTTCATTTCATTTCATAACCTTTATTTAACCTCGGAGATATATTGAGGAGTAAACCTCATTTACAATATAGCCGAGATGAAATACAAAACATTTGAGGGAAGGACAGAACACAAAACGTTTCAAACATACATAAGCACAACATAAAAGTGACAACGATAAGTTGAAATATGAGTATAATATAATAATATACATATTATCAGCTGATATTGACATATCGGCATATAAGTTCACAGAAATGCACTGATAGTGCTTTGTGTAGTTTAAATACTGGAAAAGTGCTGTGTAAATACATTTACTGTTTGTCAGCCAGTATGGCAGATACATCAGTATCAATGTACGTGTTCTCCGATATTCACCGATATTAAAAATTGCTTGGACTAGTGATTTTAAAATGGTGTAATCACACAGTTTGTTCAGCAGAGGGTGGTCTGCTATTTATTAACTAATAAGTGAAGTATTTATTGTTCAGTGCACTGATGTTTGAAATATAAATGTATATCTCAAATGATCAGTTAAAAT
>JAQFJA010000015.1:16643081-16662463 GCA_029874485.1 Naso brachycentron
AGATAAAAATTTTTAGAGTAGAAAGACACAGCGGTTGGTTTAGATACTTTTATTTGAGGCATGAAGTGAGCCAGCCAGGTGGACATAGTCCCATTTTTAGCCACTAGCAGTGTTTATGGATGATGTTGGAGGTTTGTTGGTTGATTGGTGGGTCCACCATGTTGGTCTACAATCACCTGACTTTCCATTTTCACTACCAAGGTGTCCCATTATCTCCTCCAACAAAATTAAAATCATAATTAATTGTGATTGCTTACACATTTATCTTGTTCTGTCCAAATTATTATAACTAATCCAGTAAAGAAACGTAAAGATAAGATGTCATGCCAAATAGAAAAGCATGTTAATTTTTTTTTTTTTTTTTTTTTAAACTCGAGGATTTTTACTCCCTTATTAGTATTGATTTGGATTTGGCTGAGAACAGCCTCACAAGCTATTCGTTTTGAGCATTTGTAAGCATGTGGACATGCTAAACTACGCTGCTAAACATCAGCATGTTAGTATTGCCACTGAGAGCATGCTGAAATTAATATTTAGCTAAACATAGCCTCAAATTACTTTGTGTTTAGCTTTTGTTAGCAAGTGTTACCACGTAGAAGTGCTAAGATATGGTGGAAACTATAGTATCTGATAGACATCAGCATTAGCAGTGCCACTGAGTGTGTTAGCATGCTGATATTTTTAATTATCTAAGTGCAGCCTCAATGACTTTGTGTTTAGCATTTATGAGCAAATGTTAGCATGCAGACATGCTAAATTACAGTGTAAAACATTAGCGCTATATCCATTACCCACCAGCATATTAGCAGTGCCACTGAGAGTATGTTAGAATGCTGATATTTTTAATTATCTAGGTACAGCCTCAAAATGCCTTTGTGTTCAGCATTTATTAGCAAATATTAGCATGCAGACATGCTAAAATTCAGTGTAAAGCATTACAGCTATATCTACTGCATCAGCATGTTAGCATTGCCATTGCCATTTGTTCGCAAATGTTAGCATGCAGACAATTATGGTGTAAAACATATTTGCTCAACATCAGCATGTTGGCATTGTCATTGATTGTATGTTAGCATGCTAAACATTTAGCTAAGTACAGCCTCACACACCTTTAATCACGGATGTAGACTCGTACTAACATTAAACTGTAAAGTCTGGGTTGAAATTTTGCTCATGAGGTTTAGATATTACTTGCTGGCTCTGTGACTGCATCTGTCTTTTACTCTCATTTGTTTCCTTCTCTCACCCTTTCTCTCTTTTCAAACACACCACAGTAGTCACGTAGACACGCTCAGTGTTTGTCACATTGCAGCTTAGTGAGTGATTTTGTGTTACTGTAAGAGGGTTTAAGGGTTTATCACATTTTGAATACTTGCGGATAAACAATGAAGGACACACTAAGAGGTGTGAATTGTCAATTAACATTTCCTAACATGTGTCGGATATAATTGTCATGTAAGATTGGATAAACATCATTAAAAAGTTCCTCTGTGACCCAGTGGAAGCGTCAGCTGTGACAGCTGCTCGCAGCTGGGATTAAGAGGCTTTGCTGGAAACATGACTGAGTAATAATGAGTCATAGCAAAAGTGTTACCTGAAGAAAAGCTACTTTAGGAAATACTGAGAACAGAGAACCAGAAGCAAGCAAAGAAAAATGCAAACATTAGCGAACTGAGTTTGAATGCAAACAACTCAATACTTGAAATAGATTTATAATGTTGCAGATTATTTCATAATACCAGGAGTTTAAGTTGTGAAAAGCGGGGTATTTTTCTGTTTGTGTCAGTGTGCTGTGGAGATGTATATCCACAGATCTCAAATTCCATCTCTGAGAAAAGCTCCCACTTTATCACAGTAATGGATCTGCTGTTTCCATCTGCAGAGCGGAGGATTGTTTCTGTGCCACCAGAAAGCTGGATGCAGCCTCCACAGAGGCAAAATTCCTGCAGGATCTGGGCTTCAGGATGCTCAACTGCGGACGGACGGACCTGGTCAAGCAGGCTGTGAACCTGCTGGGGCCTGATGGCATCAACAGCATGAGCGAACAGGTCCGGCACCTAACACGCACTCCTACATTCACTGTATGTAGGGCATTAAAATCACACGCCTACACAGGAATAGTGGTGAGGTAAAGACAATGAATTTCTAAGTATTCCCTGGCAGTCCGCTTCAGTTTACACACATGCTGGGCGCAGGCTGTTATCTATGAGTCATGCAATGTGCTAAATTCTTAAGCCCTGATACAACTCTTCAAATTTCACAATATTTACACAGAAATATTATCCTTTGTTGTCCTTGTATAACTTCAAGCATGTATGTATAGCTTCAAATACCCTTGAGGGTGCTCAGGTCGCCGGTATCACGCTGCCCAGCGATACCAGACCCGATAGCAGTCGCTGTCAGTGGGCAGGATGGCTGTGATCATTAATATTAATTAATTTTAACTACTCTATACATTCTTAAAAGCAATATGTGTACTTATTGATTCATCTAGCTTAACTAGCATATGGCTGGCATTTGGTTGTATGGATTTACATCGTAATCACTTACTAGATATCCCAACTATTTCCAAACCGTCTTCCGGGTGTCTGTGTCATTGTAGATGGAACAGCAAATCATTATACAGCTCCAGGGAACGGGAGACCACAATTATTAGTTTCTCTTCAACTGTAGAGGATCAGAAAGAACTGATGTTTGCTAGAAACTTTTCTTGCTGCAAGAAGACAATCACATCCTGCTGCTTCGACACTGCAGCTGCTCATTTGCATAAAACTGAGCTCTGCTCAACTTCAAATCATCACCTGTGGTCACTCAGGTCGCTGCCATCGGGCTGCTTGCTGCAGCCGAAGCACCAGACCCCTTCGTCACGATTGTACATTCAAAATGAATGACCACCGGCTGCCTTTGGCACTCATGATGCTTTTAGTGGGAGTCCACATTAAGAGAGTTTATAGGTATACAAATGCGTTTTAATGAATATGCAAACTGAAACACACAGACACCAAATAGATAAAATAAATGTCACTCTGAATACTTTATGAGCACTTAAACTTATAGCTTTGTGTATGTGGAGTCTAAGACAGCTAAACACAGAAAATGAAGCCGTCTTGATAACAAAAATCCAAACACAGCTTTTTTTTAAACAAACAAAAAAGAAATACTTGTTTATCAAAAAAGAAGAGTATAGAAGTGATTAAATGCTCCATTTGCTTTGATACTGCAACACTTTTCCTGAGCTGAGCTCTGAATGGTTTGGTTTGACCCATCAGGTCGATATCTCAGCCTTACCGCATCAAAGTGTTGCTGCCATTTGGGATTTTCTATCTTTCCCAGTCAATAAAAATATTGGTCATTCCTCTCATTGTTAAGTGGAAGCTAACAGTGCAATCCAATTTTCCGCGGTCAGAAAGCTGTGGTTGGTTAAGTTCAATTAAGAAACTCTTGGCAAGTCTCCACTGATACTCAGATTTATGTTTGCCGAAAGCCCCTCTTCCTGTTTTTTCTGTTTCTGACAAATATTTTATGGGACATAAAGGTCTGATGTTTCCCACAGCATCTGGCAGGTTGATTAATACCACATTTACTCCAAATATGTGACTGGAACAGAAGTGAGTTAGTTTATAGTGTTTACAGTTTCTCGTGAGGAACAAATTGAACCCATTTTTGCTTTTTGCTTTTTGCTTCTTTTTTTTTTTTTTTTAAACATATTTTTGGATCAAAATGACAAAACCTAGATTACGGGCTGCAGTGGCTGCAGTGTGATCTTGTGGACAAAACCCATTGACGTAGGTCCTCTAAAAATGCTTATTTTTTGCCACAAGAGGCTCACATTGTTATTTTGTGTGCATAGCCGGCCCGTCCATTAGGCTGTATAGGCTAGGTTAAAAAAAAAAAGAAAAAGAAAGAAATGTAAATGTCCCTCCATTTCTCAACATTTCATACCAAGCGAAAGACTGTGACTTGTGAAATGAGGTGTCTGCAAAGATGATTGAGTGCTGTCTGGCAAAACAACTAATTTGACTTATCTGGCTGACGGACTGATGTTATCACTACTGTTGTTTGCCTGCTAGCTGACGAGTTTGACGCTTGCATTTACAGAGAGCTAACAATAATGTCAACAGCTCAAATCGTGTAACTAACGTTACACCCACCTTTATGTTACTCTTCGTCATTTCTCCGTCAGCTTTCCCTCACATTTTGTCCTACGACATGTCGCCTCTCCACATGACAGGTTCTTGTCAGCCCCTCCAACTTTGACACAGCAGTTAGTAAGCTAAATATTTTATTTCACTTTTTTGCTCACCAACATCATAAATATTCCCATCTAGTAATGATTTCCAAGATCCACGGGCCGGCCCCGACTGTGAGTCTGACAACATTAAAAGAGGATCTCTTTTAACGTTATTTTTCAACTTTTGTTAAAAAGTATCATCCTTTTTTTTGACTAGACACAGAGGCTATATCGCTCTGTTCAAAGACACCAGAATCCTCTGAAAAAAACAGTAATTTTATTCTCCAAACACTGATCTTGCTGGTCTAGAAAATTATAATTTTTAAATCCTTATTCCCATTTTCATAAAAAAAGATAGTGAAATGATTATAATACGGTTATTGCAGCGATTTCTGTCAGACAAAATTGTTTTCTAAAATCTGTAGAATGTGATGTGGGGGCCAGGACAACTCTGCAGGCAGCATCGCAATATTTGAATTAAGTGACATTTTTGACACACATTTCTCCTTTAACATAATTGAGCCATATGACATTTTAAAATTGCAGTGGGCCATATTGCGATATTGATTAAATTTGGATTAATTGTCCAGCCCTGGTTCAGATCCAAACGCACTCTTTGAAACACCAAAGTCACACCCCAAAATATGTATAAATATGGCCCAGGATTACTAATATCAGAATGACCCTTTAGCTGACATTTATTTCTGCTCACGTCCCATATAAATAATAAATCGAAGGGACATCAGCTTTTGTTCACTTGTAAAACCGGTTGAATGCTGCAGTGCACAGTGTCAGGCAGTGTTACTGGAGCAATAAAGTAAAAGCTGTGGCCCGTCTGCACGGCTCAGAGGAATTTGAACTCATCCCCATGATCTTCAGGGTCCGCCGTCTATCGCTCTTTATCTGTCTGCTGATTAAGTAGATCATTGTCTAGGAAATATTTAAGAATGAATCACCACAAAGGGATATCAGTCATAAAGTGCTTTGGTGTGTTATGAGCCAGTCGTAAAAGGCCTTTGTTGAACATAATGTCTCAGATCAGACATATGATTGAAGTCTTTTTTATGGAAGCTCGTCCAAAAAAAAGCTTTAAAATGTTCTTTGTTTTAGTCCACATCATCTGACAAATGTGAAGTTCTTTTGTTATTTTTTCTCTGACAGACTTCTTTCCAACAATACTTTTGCTGCAGCTTCACCCTGCAGCTCAGAGTATAATGTGTGTGGGTATGTCGGGCGCTGGAGAGCGCCACATGCATATGGCGGCATGTGAGATACTATGAGATGTTATGTTAAGATTTCACAGCCCACCTCTGCTGTCACTCTCTCTGCTGTCAACACAGTTATTTTAAGGCAGTTATAATCACGTCTGGAAAATTAGAGTCTGCTGGAAATGTGTGATTGATGAGGAAGAAACGGACTCTGAGTCGTTCGTTTGTGTATTACTGTATGTACGAGGCTGATTAGCACATATGGCGCTTCAAAAGTATCTTATGACAAAATGGTAATTTAAAGAACATTCAGTGGAGAGAGGCTTCCTATAGGTTTCCTAACAAGCACAACTGTTTGTGAGCTCCTTATAGAACTATTAATAGTCTCTAAAGGGCATTGCTGAAGCACTGAATACACGTTTCATATGGTGTAGTTGAGAGCAGTGACCAAAGAATTCACCTACACAATACAACTTCATGTGTGCTTTTTAGCTTTGATGATAAGTCATCGTGCTGAGGTACACTTGAGTACACTTACTGAGATTTTTAAGTCTCGAAAAACTTCCATTAAGTAATTTGCTAATTAACACAGAAAGCTGGCTGAAAGAAATGTGTTTTGAAGTCTGTTTTACCAATGCAATAAAGCTTTCGGATATTATGTCTATTTCAGAGTATTTTAGAACTGAGACAAATTGTACGTCAATCACAATTTTATAACGTTTCTGTACTGTTCAAGTTGCCAAACAGCTGTTGAAAGAAAGGATTATTTGCACCATTTTTCACATAAAAAGTGGATTAAGTTTATGACTGACTGAAAACTCCTGAAAGAATGGCAGTTCATCACTTTCCTCGTTACATAAGTGCATTATAGAAATCAATAACCCGGCCTAAACCCTGTAACCCTCCTCCTGCCTCCCTCCCACAGGGAATGACCCCTCTCATGTACGCCTGTGTCCGCGGCGACGAGGCCATGGTCCAGATGCTGCTTGACGCCGGAGCCGACATCAACAGCGAGGTCAGTGTTGACGAGGCGCCGTCAGTCTGTCGCAATGTCGCACTTATTCCACATTTTCTGTTCGTGTCCAAAATTTACTTTTGATTTTTCTGTGTGTCTCAGTAAAAACGATGAACCCTCTTTGTGTTGCTCTTCCCCCTCCTCTCTGTCTTCATTGTCCCACCTGCTGTCGGCATGCTCTGTTCTCCTGGCAGCTTATTACATTAAGTGCACTGATAAGCCATGAGTGAGGATCATTTGCACAGTAAAACGAGAGTTTGTCTCTCCTCTGATATGGAATAATAATCCACTGATAGTCCCTCAGTGCAGGCAGTTACTGCATCACACTCTGCACTGTAGACACTCAGCAGCAGTTTGCATTGTACAACATCAATAATGCATCACTGTGGTACAAGTGTGTGCACTTAGTGTGATTTGCTCCTACCTAATGTGCATGAAGCATGCACACTGCACTTCTATTTAACTAAGACTACTTAAAAAGCATTTAAAACAGTGAAGTTTTATTGTTATAAATCCTGATTGTGTCTCTGCAGTGTGTGCTGTGTATGTATGTGTGTGTGTGGCTGCTTGCATCATGGCAATAAGAATATTTAAGAGCAGAAGAAGCGCTTCATGGATTCTCCTCCAACATAGTGACCTCATCGTTGACTGTTGTGATTGCTCCATTGGTTTAGTGCCTTTATTTAGTGCAGGTGTGTTGACTCTAAAAGCAAAGCAGAGTTCAGTCTGATTGAAAAATGTTAAAACATCAGTCACCCAACTTCGCAAGAAACTTTTTTTGTATATTTCCACGGAGCCCCTGAAGTCCCAAAAGGTGATTTTCTTCTCTTTTTATTTTTTCTTGTGCACACAAGATAATTATCTTGAGGGGGCAAGTATGAGCTTACATATAATTGTTCACATACATACAGTATGTTGCATATGTTTTTGTCAGAGCCTAAAAATGTTATGCAGCCTAGATTTATTTCGATATAGGATATTGTTGGAATGCAATTATGATGTGGGTCGAATCATTTGTTAACTACATTTTTAATTCAATAGCGCTGCAAAGACAGATCAGTAAGTGTGCAGTGGAGCGGAGCGCTCTGTTTTGTAACTGGAAAGATCGTCTGCTGCAGAAATCCAGGATCGATCAGCTTTAAAGAACGAATAGCCTCCTGTACATTAAGCAAGTATGACTTTAGTTTTCATGTAGGTGTGCCTTCTCCCATCTCCTTACCACTTCACCCAGTGTGTCTTCATCAGATACACAGATTATATTAATGATCAAAGCCTGAAAATAAAGCCAGTGACAACTTTCACACAATCGTCACACTGCATACCCTCATCATGAGTCCTCATCTTAATTCAGGCCAAGTTCAACATAACAAAACTTCAATAGATAAAACATGTTCACGCATCATGATATAGGAAGAGGGGTGTCACTGATAGTCACGATCATTTTGGCAGGTTAATCAGTCAGTTTGATCGCTATAAACAGATAAATGCTAAGCTGCCACACGTGCGTAAAGCTGATGGACGTGCACAGGATAATTACTGCGCACAAGAAAAAAAAATATCACCTTAGAGATAGCTTTATGTTTTGAGGTTTGGATACTTTATATTTAACCCGATCAGTCGTCTCTAACATGGGGATCAGGGCTCCACACAGAGGCCCAAAACACATCTGAAGGAAGGCTTAAGAATAAAATATCCACTCCAAATTTTCCAACAGATTTTTGCTTTTTTTGGTTGCGAGATAAAGTTTGCTTTTACTTCTGCAAGCCCCAGTGAAATCCTTCAAAACAAACAGCCTGAGAGGCAAAAATCTCTCTTTGTTTGAACTCCTCAAAACTCATTTCTACTTTGTTTATACGATGGCTGAACAATTCATTGAAATATTGTCAAAATCACAATATGACCAAGCGCAATATCCAAATCACAGGAGCTGCAATTTTATGATAAAGGTAAAATGTGTCACAGCGTCCATTTCTAAACAAAGTATTGCATCGCTACAGAGATCAAATCAAATAACATAATGAAATCAAAAACTCTGTCCATTAAAATCAAAATGCAAAAAGTCTGAATTATAACGTAACTAACATTATCTTTCAAAGTAATTGCAGTAAGGTTATTTTTGTGTATTATCAGTTCTGAATATTTAAGAATTAACAATAAGGAAGTTTTTATAGTTCAACATCAGACTTCACTTAGTTATTCTGCAGCACTTTTGTGTAGCACGTCAGCCAGATGGTGCTTTTATTTTTCTCCACACACTAATTGTGTTTACATTCATTTATTTACCTTGCTGTAATGAGTGACTGTAGGCTACACACATACTGATCATCATCAGTAAAGTTTTACATCCAGATGACTTCTGTTTCGCCTGTTCTCGTTGCTACAGCAGCAACTGCCGTGCAGTCACTGTATTTACATTCTTCCATTTACTGCGACAGAGAGCGGTGACTGCAGTGCAGATGTCTGAGTCTTTCCTCATAAAACTTTTTGTCGTCCTCACTCGCAACCATGTCCACCGGCATCACAAAGTTGGTGGAGAAACACAAATAGCTCAAGCTGAATAATCACAGGTCTCATAGTATCCATGTTGTATCTCCGTGGCAACAGTGTAGTTTCTGTATCATTTATGCATCTACAGACTTTTCTTTCAACAAACCTTATGAGGAAATTTTTGGGGGAGAAAGTAGTTCCAGTAAAAAGTCTGTGTGTCACGACACAGCAGCAAAAATGAATTTTTGATTATCTCCACTAGGCAAGGCGTGATTGATAAGTTCATGGCCTAAGGTAGACAGAGATGAGTTATACAACTCTCATTACATGCACATGCATGCACTTCAACTGTTTGAGCAATTTTGCAGTTGGTTTGAAGCTAATAACTTTTGTCGTATTTCTGTTTCGGGGAATTGAACATTACAAGTCAGTGCAGTCTGAGAAAATGGATATTGGACTTTGTGCAGGCGATGACAATCCAGGAATGCAGATTTGAACTTGTCTAACATCCGCCCATTTTTCTGAATTGACTGCTAGCTCTTCCCCAAGATGAAGAAGGAGCTCAGTAGTCTCTGTTTTGACAGAGATGACGATGTAATCACTGGTGTAGACTAATATCTGGAGGAATTTAGCAGTGTGGTTATGTTGAAAATAAATGTCTTAGGTTTTCTAAAACTTCTTCTATCTTAGGCTACAGACTTATCAACCACGCCTTTAAAGCTGGGGTAAGAAACGTTCGGAAATCAAATGAGCTATAGCATGAGGAAGCAACACTGCTCCTTGTTTTTTCTCCAGCTCGTGTTTTATTTTTGTTTGTTGTCACTCCCTCTTTTAAGTCCAGTTTGCACCAAAGATTCATGACGAGAAGAAACAGTTGCAGGGAAAATTGCAGCGGTGTAAACTGGTCCATCTCAGCTCGACTCAAGCCGGCTGACAGTGTTGCCTGCAACTCAACTTGTCAAGTGGCCAGAGGCCAGTTTTAAAACAAAAGGCACGTTGCCTGTTTTAACAGTCAATCAGCTCGTAGCAGCATCACCTGTTGCTAAAAAGTCTCTATGAAATGACTCGTGATTGGCTGAATACAAAGCCACAGAGAGGTGCAAAAGTCTGGTGTTATATCAGACCACCTGAATTACAATATGCTGAAAGTCATTATGGAATTTTTTTGTCCGATGACATAAAGAATAAACTCCCTATCCCAGCTTTAAATGAGGTTTAGACTAAAATCTAAAACTATCTACATAGATAAGTAGGCTGCAGGGCGAGTGAGATGGAAAGAGCCTTTAAGCAAAGTAAAAGCAGCAACGTTGCACTAATTAAAGCATTTTGTTAAAACACTCCCAAGTCGTGATATTTAAAGATGCTGCAGTCAGTGCTGCCCTCTGTTCCAGCTGAAACTGCCTTATATTACGGAGTGATTAATAATTCATCGCTGCGAACACAAAAAAACACTAACAGCCCCACAAATGAAATGTGACATTGCATTAAACATCTGCTGTAAAGAGGCCTCCTCCAAGCGACATTTAGAAATGATTTTGTTAATTTACTCTGTGATAAAGCCACTCTAGAAACCACAGAACAGCTCTGGACTTTGTGGTTGTTTAATTTCACTCTGACTGCTGCTTTGTTCATGAGTCAGCACCACCCGTCCTGACAGTGTGTGTAGTCTTCGCCAGTGTTGTGTTTTCTCTCTGGTTTCATTCCCCTTTGAAATGAAACACTATTGAAAGACGGAGCGAGGCAGATGGTACAAAGTGTGGTCAGAGAGCTTCGCCCGGGCACGTACACTCCACAAAGTTTAGCGTGAGGATTGTGAGATGAGAGGTAGGAGTCAAGCTGCTCAAGATTTTTCTGTGAAACTCAAGAGGAAAATCTCCCTCTGCCATCCTGCCCTCCTTTGCTTACACTTCTCCCCCTGCATACTGCTTCTCGCTCCTCCCTCCCCCAACCCCGTCTCCCCCCCTCCCGCCCTGAGCTGTGAATGTTAATGGCTGTATATCTCTCTCCCTGAACTTCACCTATGACTTCCCAGGTGCCAAGCACAGTAAACAAGCACCCCTCAGTTTATCCTGAAACGCGCCAGGGGACGCCACTCACTTTCGCCGTGTTACACGGACACGTCCCTGTCGTGCAGGTAGTGACGTTTATGACCTGTAACCATTAACCTGTGGCCCTTGCCCTGACCTTTGCACCAACATGAGGATATAATGATGATGATTATTATTATTATGGTGCAACATAACAATAATAATGCCACATGTATTTCCTTCTCCTTCTTGATCCTTCCTGTGCAGTAATTATCTCACTTGTTTGGAGAGGATTTGTTCGAAAAACTCTCCAGATTAAGTTTGTTTTTTAATATTGTTTGCTCTTAAGATGTGTAGATGAGTCACCCACCCCCCTGGTTTGCACTATAACTGAATGTGGGGTCCTAAAGCAGCAGGGAGAAACATCCAGAGGCGAACTAAACGCAGCCATGCTGATATTCAGCCTCAAGGATGCCAAAATTTCAGTGTTTTGCTCATTTCTGTTCATTTTTAATACATAACACATTTTATTGCAGTAGTTATTGTATGAGCTGACACTGGCTGATGAGCAGCGTCGCCCTCAGGATTTTTTCAGTTTTTAATCTGCACCACCACAATCAGAAAAAAAAAAGAAAAACAAAAAAACTATTTTGATTCTTCTTTTCTCAGCTCAGGCAAGTCAGCACCAACAATGAGCCCAGCAGACAGAAACTAATGAGGGAGTGTAGCTAGCAGTGTGTTTGGTGTCCAGAGCTCGGAGAGTCTCTAAATGAGGTGGTTTAGGTTTCCACCAGTTGAGGCTTTTCCTCTTGCCAAGCCTGAGTGTAACACACAGTCTCTCCCTCGCCTGTTTTCTCCCTCCTGGTTTGTTTCCCTTCCTCCCTCCTCTCCAACACCCCCCTTCCCTCCCTTCCCCGCCACAGTTGCTGCTGGATAACAGAGCGAATGTGGAGGGCGCCCTGCAGGATGGGGCGGAGAACTACACGGAGACCCCTCTTCAGCTGGCCGCCGCTGCAGGTAATCACATACTAACAGCACAGATGTGGTTTCCAGATGTGCACATTTGACCCAAGTATTCTTATTCCTGATGCAGCGTATAATGGATTAGTCATGACATGCTCAAGCTCACCAGAAGGCACTCTCACTCTGTAAAGCATCATCTAATTAATTTATCACTTTCAGTTACTTGAAATTGAAGAAAAGTCCATGTATTTTATACCTAGCCTTAAGGAGTGTATTCCTCCTTTTTTAGTAGGCCCATTTAAACTACATGCCGATTCATTTGGTTCACTCCGTATATTCGGATGTTCATGCCTTCTGACTATTTAGGGAACTTTGTTAACAGAAGTATTTATTATAGGACAGTGTTTATGAAGATTATGTTTCTATGATGTTAGGTTTTGTTTTGTAGGTTATATATGTTGAGTATTTGTTGTGACTTTTTGTGACCTTTGAACTTTTTTGCCGAGCTGATTATACATTAAGTGTTTTCAGGTGGTCATCAGCCTCAGCGGTCCTTTGACTGGGTGCTTGAAAATTGAGGCAGCCAGTGTATCAGTGGGTATATACTGAAGTGTTTTGATGCTGCCATTGTGCCTGATGAAGGTCTGTTTAGACCAAAACCTTGTTTAATAAATAAGTCAATAGAAAGCAGGACAGTGTGCAGGAGTTCCTTTTATTGTCACTTTCAGTTACTATCTGGGAGTCGATGCAATGAGTTTTACAGTAAATGTTGAGGCTGCATGTTTGTGCAGCCACGTGAAAGAACCTGCAGCAGACATTTTTAATCAGACAAAATAAACTGAAAAGCAAGAATACTTGAACTCCAACACATTTTTGGAAGTGTAGTCTCTGATAATATCCTCTCTAAAGCCAGCAGTGCTAGTTTAGCTTAGCATTAAGACTGGCAACAGATGAAAACAGCTGGCTTGGCCCTTTTTTTTTTAAAGATAATGGAATCTGCCCACTAGCAACAACTCTAAGGGGCCAATCACACCGGGACTCATCACACCAGGCCGGCTGCTCCCAAAACACCTTGGCAAATCTGGACAAACAGTTTGGATCACCTGTGGAGCGGGACTGTGTGCATATATATTATTTATTTCGAACAGACAAAAACTAAAATCAGTGAGATTGGTGTCAAACATACAGCAAACTCAAGCTAACATAAATAAACATTGTATGTCCAAAAGGAGTAGGTAGAAGTTTGACACTAAAAACCTACGACTTATTTTAAATAATCTTTATACAAACATATGTATATATAGTTTTATATATGTGCAACCAAATAATATTAGTTGAAAAAAATGGATTCAAGCACACTTCGAGTTTTTACCATTGCTTTTCCTCTGGATGTGGAGCAGAAAAAAGCCCATAAAAGCAGAGGTTTTGGGTTATGTTGTAGTAGTGATAAAACTTCACATTATAAAGCTGCTTATAGGACAATACAACCAGTATTAACGGCTTGTCAGTGTTCACCATTATCAGATTGTTTCTTCTGCTTTTTCCCCTGCAACAAAACAGGAAGGTCGTAAAGATGCCTCCTACTTAATTTGATTGGCTGCTTGTCAAAAGTGACATTGGTGAGCAGTGCGACTCTGTGTCTTTATATAAAATATTTTAACTTTGATGCGCGCCCAAAAACTGCTGGAAAAGAACGTCAGGCAACAGCAAGAGGGAAGCGCCCGGCTGTGTGGTTTTGCTTCCGACGCTTTTCTAGCGTTGCGTCCCAGTGTGATCAGCCATTTAAGCCAGTTAACTGACAGCTTTTAAACACTGTCATGCTTAATGTACACAAACCACGGATGATTCAAGGTGCGTGCGTGTAGCTGCCCTCTGCACACACACATGGGACAACTAACTTAACTTCAGCAGCTATCAAGATGGCGTTCCACCAAGTTTTTAATCAAACTTGATTTAAACAATAAGTTGAAATACACTAGCAAACCTCTGTGTTACAGTGAGGACCCTCAGGAGGGTGTAGGCAGCTGCGTTGCCATGGAAACAAGTGATTAAAACACACGGCTAAGGATAATGAACACTATTAACATCCCGCACATTTGATAATAAATAATGTAAATGAAATAAAACCACAATCCCAGAGCTAATTTTGTTAACAAATAGCACTGAGTGAGAGACTTTCTAAGCACAGAAGAGTTTTATGCAAATTCTTACTTTACCGTCACATTAGCTTTGCTAGAACATAAAAGTCAAAGTAAGCAATGCAAGTACTTAGAAATTCAGGTTACATTCCAAGTGGTTTTAAATGAGCTGTGTCTTAAATGTGTTGGACCAAATCAACATTAAAGTGTTTAAACTGGTAGCTCCAGTAGTTTCTTCTATTTGAAGCATCTGGGATTAGTTATGATTCTTTTTGTGCTCCACAGAGCGAATCTCACCGCAGCTGTAAACTCGATAGATGATGTTTTGTTGATGTACACTCCAACAGAAACACTTAAAGAAGCACTTACAGAGCCCTCATTCACTTTCACAAAAATTTCCATAGCTAGTATCTACGACGGAAGAAGTATTCAGATGCTTTACTTGAATAAAAATGCCATCATTGCTCTGTAGAAATACTCTGTTACATGTAAAACTCATGATTTTAGCACACAAAGTTCATGTATAGGATGTCGATGCAGATGTTTTATGAGTAAAATGTAGTGTAAGATATCAAAAGTTAAATTATTCATGCAACAGAAATAAAAAAAACAACAACAATGTGAGTGTTTCTCATATCCTGTTATTGGAATATTTGTTATTGTGGCTGACACATTCACGTCAATGTGTCACCAAAGTTTAGTTTATTATAGAGTAAACACTGTGAACATAAAACTAAGTTTAGAAATGTTTATTCAGTGCATGGAAGTTCATTTAGATTATAAATTACTGATATGGATCATGTCTTTTCTTTTTATTCTTTAAGCGCTTCTGTTTCACTTCGCTTCTGTTTCCTGTGCACCTGGGGTGTCAAACATAAGGTCTGTGGGCCAGAAACAGCCCACCAGGGGGTCCAGTCCAGCCCTTTGGATGATTTTGAAAAGTGTGAATACAGAGAAGAAAAAAATCTTTCACAATTAAGTGCATTTCTCCTGTCTGTCCACTGGGGTGCGCTGTCATTACCCTGCCACTGACTTGCAGGCTTCATATCAAAACAGCACATCTAACGAGTTGAATGTGGCACGCTGGAGCCACCGGTGGAAAATGTCCTTGTCCAAACTGACAAAAGTGGACACAGAGTGTCAAGTTTTCCAAGAAAAATTTACCACTTCTTATTTTTTCATGAGGTAAATGGAAAACCAGTGTGCTGTGTGTTTATAGCACATTTCATTTCTGTGCTGAAAGAAAACATTTTTAAACAGCGCTGTCAGACTCATCACGCCGAGAATTACATCAGCCTCCAACAACAACTGAGAGCAGAAAAGATAAGAGAATTGCTGGCCAGTTTGAAGAAACAGCAATCTGTTTTAGTTGTAGTTGAGAGGTGAGCAACAGAGCTGTGAAAACTAGTTACCTTACTGCTAAAGAAATAGCATCCACTTCAAAACCATATTCAGATGGCGAGTTTGTGAAGATGTTGTTGTTTTTTGGTTATGATGCAATGTTTTTTTGGTCCGGCCCTCCTGAGGTCAAGCTGGGCTGCCTGCATGTGACCCCTGGACTAAAATGAGTTTGACACATTGTGTCAAACTGATCAAAGCTTGCATCAAAGGGCAAAGTGTGGGAAAAATAATTTAAACAACTTGATTTCAGTCAGAAATCAGCATCAGTATCACAAGTAAAAGAAAAATTGTCCCATGATAGAACATAATGTCATCATAAGCAGGCAAAATACTCACAAGTCAAAGTCCTCATTCAAAATGTTGCTTGACAGCTGTTTGGTCTTGGTTTGGCCATGTGTGGTTCAGTTTCTGGCTGCTCGGAGCTCCGAGTCCAGGCACACAGTCAGCTAATCAGGCCACTGGCTGCATGGCTAACTGAGCTAACAAGCTAACTGAAGCTAGATACATCTGAGAGTATATTTACCAGCAGATAGTGGTTACTCTGGTGCCACGCTGCCCCCTATTTTGCATATTGTCCCTTTAAATTTGAATATATAAAACTAGAACATGAACTTTAGTCAATTATGTCTATTCACCCTTTTTTTTTAAATTTTCTTGTGTCATTCTGTTTAGGTAACTTTGAGTTAGTGAGTTTGCTTTTGGAACGAGGGGCCGACCCCATGATCGGGACCATGTGTCGAAACGGCATCTCCTCCGCCCCGCTGGGAGACATGAACTCATACAGCTTGGCAGCAGCGCATGGCCACAGGTAACACAGGCAATCACACACACAGGGACCAAAACACAAGTGCCAGCCTGCCAGCCAGAGATAGATCCATTACCGCAGTATTGATCCATTTACACACTCAGCTCTGGTCCATCTGCCTCTCACAGAATCCTGCAGTATATGAGAGGCAGATATCTTGGTTTCGCTGTCAGACAGCAGGCGACGATAAGCGCTGCAGTCTATTCAGCGGCGCTTATGGCTTTAGTTTGACATCATTTCCCTGCAGCTGAGTAAGATAAAGCCCATTAACATTCAGGGCAGTGAGAGCTGTCAGGAAGTGGAGTGGAGTAGAGTAGCAAGCCAACAACACAATGCAGCATTATTAAGACAATCAGTTACAGAATGATGATCCTGCTGCAGCGTGTAAGCAGAAACAAAGTGCATTAAGATTGGATGTGAGATTGTGGTGTGTGAAAGTTTGCTTCTCTCTGCGAGTGCTAACAATTAAATGAAAAAGGGATTTAAAGACAAAAAAAATGCCTGAATATGGCTACATCATTAAAATTTTTACTTTGTTCTATGCCAAAAAAAGGCAGTATGTTGCTAAATTAATGTGTATTCCAAGAAATGGGGAGTAGACAGGAGTTTCTACCAATATTTTTACCGTTTTAGCTACATATTTTGAACCTTTTGCAACATACACTTGTTGGTAGTTTGAAAGAGTTAAAAGGAAAGATTAAAATTAATTTAAATTGTCCTTTCAATATAAAGATTGGCTACAGGTTTGCATTTTTTTTAAAAATACAATTATTTTATTTGATTTTCAGCAGTTTACAAACATACATTTATATACTCGTATTTATACAGGACAACAAACGCACACACATACAACCTCACACGAACACACACACAGACACACATGTGGGAAAACTCCGTCAATAGGCTTCTCCATCACCCCATCCACCCTATGGGAATAAACAAAGAGAAATGAAAACAACAAGGGAAAAAAATGGAGGGGGGGATTGATGATCATATGAATATTCATATCAATTGTTCACTTAATCCACTTCAATTTGTAATCGTCCAGCTTTGAGGAATAGAGTGCTGATATCACTCCTAGAAGGTTGCTCTCATCATATCACCAATATGGGCTCCAGTGCAGAAAAATACTGTTTAATTATCTTTGAAGGACGTTGATTATATCACTCCATATCTGCTTAAACTGCTGAGTTTGCTTCCTTTCGGTAGCCGCGTATTGCTCTTTTTCCAAAATATGTAGCATGTTTATTTTCCAGTGATAAATCGAGGGAGAAAGAATGTCCTTCCAATAATGTAATCTAAGTTTTTTGATGACTAATGATGTTAAGAGGATAATCCACCCCACGGGGTATTTTATTGTATTATTGCACTGTGTGTCATTGATTAAACAAAGTGATGGTGATGAATAAATACTTACCTTCAACTTCTCGGTTAGCCAGCGCTGCAGGTCTGCCCATAATGTTTTGATTTTACTGCATTACCAGAATGCATGTATAATTGAGTCTGTCATAGTTTTACATTTTATACATTTGTTAGATATGTTTTTGTTGAATTTATTTATTTTGTCTCTTGTAAAGTAGTACCTTGTCATCAATTTATATTGAATAAGACGTAGATTTTTCATTACATGTTATATATTGTGTAATTTTCCAGGATTCTGACCAGTTTTTTAGTGAGTCTCTACCAAGGTCATGTTTCCACCTCGTAATAATCTTATTTAAGATCTCATCTGTATTATTTGATGATTGTAATTCTTTATACAGTTTTTTGGTGAGTTTTGAACTAGATTCTGCTTTAAAAAGAATGTTATCTATTGTACCATGGTAAATTAAATTATTTAAATCAAATGTTTTAGTGATATAATGAGAGATTTGAATGTATCTGAAGTAGTCTTTATTTAGTTAAATTATATTTAGTTAGGAACTGATCGAATTTTAGTAATTTATTATTATCAATTAGATCATTAATATAGCATATCCCATTATTTGCCCATTTTGTCCAAATAATCGGTTAATTTTGAATAATTATATTTTTGTTATTCCATAACTTGGTGTTTGTTGGTACTGATATTGGCTCTCTGAGGGTTGCCTTCGGAGCAAACCAGTTCTTTATGGTATTATTGATGATGAAACTATTTGTTATTGTGTGTTATTTTTTCATTTTTGACAAATAATTTGAGGAATAAGTTGCTTGGATGTAACTGTGCGTTCTCTATTTGGATCCAATGTTGTCCTACTGAGTTTACTATAATATGGTATAGGTAGAGACCTTGTGATGCTAAGTGATATTTTTCTAGATCTGGTAAGTTAAACCCCCCCTTTATTTTTTGTAATTGTAAGATCGACCTTTTAATTCTAGGGGGTTCATTTTTCCATACAATTCTAATATTTTGGTATAAGTTGTTGGAGAATTTCTTTGGTGGTTTTATAGGTATTGCAGAAATTATAAATAATAGTTTTGGAAGGCAAACCATTCTAAATAATTTAATACATCCTACCACTTGGATAAATCATTTTTTATTTCCTTTAATACGAGTTCCAAATTGTCCTTGAATAACTGATTTTTAGAAGCTCTTATGTTACAGCCTAGGTACTTAAAACCTTTCTTGTTCCATCTAAAAGATTTGAGTGAGTCTGGAATTTCTTTTATAATTTCATTAATGGGCATTATTTCTGTTTTATCTCTATTAATCTTATATCCTGATAATAATGAAAATTCTAAAATCAATTTTAGTAATTCAGGTATAGGTTTATCGTATTTAGTTAAGTATAAGATCAGGTCATCGGCAAAGAGATTTAATTTGTGTTCTCTGTTATCTATGTGTATACCAGATATTTATCTACTATGTCTGATCATCGTTGCAAGAGGTTCAATGTATATGGCAAATAATAACAGCGATAGTGGACATCCTTGTTTAGTTCTTCTGGTAAATTGAATGGGCTATGATAAAGTTCAATTTATGTATATATTGATATAAGGTGTTCTATATAATGTTTTAATAGTATTTATTATTTCTATCGGCATTTTAAGTATTTCAAGGACATTGAAAAGGAAATTCCATGCGACTCAGTCGAATGCTTTTTCAGCATCAACTGCTACCACTGCCA
>JAQFJA010000015.1:16685289-16695510 GCA_029874485.1 Naso brachycentron
GCACATCCAGCAACAGAGGCGTCGGCGTAATCTATTAAGGAGACTGCTCCTGCTGCATAACGTTACCCCAACACACCGACGACACGCCCGCCCACGGGGTGACAGCGAGAAGTAATTCAACTTCGCTGTCAGTCCACACGAAGGAATCTGCCCGGCCTCGGTTCGCCATTGTTGTTTTTCTGGTATGAATTTTTCCAGCCTTGTGATTGGCTAAAATGGCCTTCCTGTTAGGAGTGCTATCGCCACCTACTGCTTTGGTATGTGCATGACATTGTTTGAGGCGGATTTTGCGGTTTCATGTGGACAGAGTTATTTTTTATCACACCAGTGGTGTGGACTGGAATTTTTTTTAACTGGGGGCCATAAAAGTTCGGTTTCAAAAATACCCGCGTTCATGTGGACGGCCCCTAAATGAGAGCAGCTCTACTAAACATGAAAAAGAATTTCCTCTGCATTTAAAAAAAAAAACAAAAAAAATCTGCATAGTGCGCATGCCAGGCTGGTAGTTGCCGCTGTATTTTTGTAATGACTTACTGTAGACACTGCTTAATTTGTGTACTTCCTGTTCCGCTAAGTGTATCTTTTTCGTAAACAGAGCCAAAAAGTTTTTAAAAATTTGGCTGTAGTTTGACCTCTTAAATTTTGCTACAAACACTCAAATTCACCTCCATAGACTGCCGTCATATTCGACTTGCTTTGGGTGCACTGTGGAGTTCTTAATCAGACTTTGGTAGTGGCTCTTCAAAATCCATTGACTTATGTTAGCATTAGCTTGGTCACCACTTTCACAGGCTTTCGTATTGCCAGTTTACACGGTCGTTGTCGTGTCGACCTCCGTTTCCCCTTCGTGATCAGGCGGATCTATGGGGAAACAAAATTCGACACAACGCTGGGGGTTCTGGGGCGAGACATATGATGTTAACTCTCGTTGTTTTAGCAGCCAGATCGTAAGTATAAAGAGAAGCCTGATGTTAGACTGGTATGATAATCATCATTACACCCCCTAATCACCAAAGCATGAGGGAATTACATCAGTCAGACAGGGAATTTCTTCATCACATTAACCGCTGACCACAGACTGATGCAGTTTGAAACAAAAAATGACACTCATCCTCTGAGTCATAATGCAGCCATCACACATAATTGCTTATAAATGTTAGAAAAGATGCTTTTTTTAAACTGCAAAATGTACTTGAGTTAAGTTTCTGATTATCAGCTACTGACATGTTACGCATACTTCTAATGTGAACAAATTTAGACTTAAACATTATTGTAACTCATGTTAAAACTTACAAAACCATACTTTTAATCTTACAGCCTGCAAAGCTGTTAAGATAAATTTTTATTCCATCTTGTAGTATAGTTTTATTGGAGGTTTTTTGTTTTTTGTTTTTTTAACCTTTCGTGTAAGAGACCATGTTAAACAAAATACTACTTGAATACTCCTTTTCCTACATGTTTGGAAAAAAACTTTAACCTGTTCTGAAGATTTCCACATGCATATGCGAGCCTGTCATGTAGCAATTTTATTAAAATCCCTTTTCTTCCTCAGACTGCGTCCATGCTCAGCGCCGTCCCGTCGGCCCTGGAGGAGTGTGTGCACTCTGTTCCCGACCCACGGCATCTGAAAACTGTGCTCCTGTACCACACAACACTTGGACATTTCGACTTGTCTGGTAAGTCACATCAAGGCTGAACATTGAAACTTTTTTTCAATGCAGTGAGACTTTGATGTCTTTTCTACTTCATTCTATTTATATGGCGCAAAGAAATGGAAAGCAGACTTTCTTAGTTCTGTATTTACTCGATGGGTATCAAGAGTTAGTCTGTCCTTGGATGTGTTTGATCAACTTTGGTTTTTAATTTAAGAGGAGATGTGATGTACTGAGGCAGCTTTAGTCAGAGACAGTTATAAGCCAGAATGACAGTGAGGAGATCTTTTCTGGTTGCTGGTGAGGACCAGGCTTCTTTTTAATGTAGTGCACAGGGATGAATACAATATTTACTTTTTTTAATGAAACTCAGGGAACAATGTAGAGTTGAACGATATATATATTACATTTAAGCATCATCATTGTGATGTGCGTATGTGCAATAATTACGTTGCTGGACCTGCAATATTGTTATTTTTAAAAATAAATAATATAAATCCAGCAAGGGGTGATGTGGTGATATGTATTTTATGATTGTATGTCAATTGTATTTGATGTATTTACTGAATTTTCAACAACATACAATTTATACAAATTTTACATTTCTGGACAGTGTGTTTAATATTTTTCTCCTGCTTTATATGTAACACGTGCATTTTATGATATCCACTGCTTGATTTTACAATTACAGTATATATTGCAAAAAATAATATCGCTGCTTTGTAAATGTTCCTCAATATTGTGCAACCCTAGCACCATGGAAACTGCATCAAGTTGTTTTAAGGTGGAATTAGCAACACAAGAGAGCAAGACAAGTCAAGCACAGACTTGATAATCACAACAAACTTCCTGTCGTGGACAGTAAAAAATGCTTTATTCTGACATAAGAAACAGATTTTCTGTGTAGTTTCTGATGGCCATCTCACAAAATTCAGACATTTATAAGACTGAACACTGATTTCTTAACCAGCAGTTGTATGGAAAAGATTGATTTATTGGTTCTTGAGAACAAATTTGAGAAAAGAAAACACTGAAGTTACTGGCTAATATACAGCTGCTCCTATTCCTATTTTCCTCACAGATGAAACTCAGACCATTCCATCTTCCTTTGGGAATTGCATCCTCTCCTCGCTGTCCCTCCCTCAGCTGGAGAAGGTTGTAATTGATGCAGACCAAATTCAGCTGCAGCCTCCATCAGAGCAGATGCAGGGTTGTATGACTGTCCAAGTGGAAGGAGAGACTGTGACCCTGCTGGACTACATCCAGATTGAACAGCCGCCAGGTTTGGTCGAGCCTGACGATCATGAAGAAAGTGAAGTAAACGTGGTGGACACTGGCGGTGAGGATGTCAGTGATGCCTTAAAGCCAGCAGCTTTCCAACCACTGAAACGAGTCAAAAGGCTCCGGTTAAAGAGGAAAGCTTTAGAAGAAAACAAAGATGCAATGGTTAAGAGGCAAAGGAAGAAATACCCCAATAATAAGACGTGTCCCGTATGCAATAAAGTATTCCTGCGAGCTGCAGCCATGAGACGACACCAGGAAACTCATTCTGCCAACCGGGATCTCAAGTACAAGTGCGACAACTGTGACAAACGATTCAGGGACCATTACGACATGAAGCGACACAACATGCGCATTCATGAAAAGGATGAGATGGGCAACAGCACTAAAGACGAGGACTCAGGTGATCCAGGCACTTCTGAGACGTCAGAAAACAAAAATTGCATTGTGTGTGGGAAGTATTTTGCCCGTCCAGTCGACATGGAGCGACACATGAAGTCCCACTCAGAGGACCGCCCGTACAGCTGCTCTTTCTGCGAGAAGAAATTTAAGAACCCTTATGTTTTAAAGAGACACCAGACGAAGATTTGCAAGAACAGAGAGCTGAAAAGGCCAAAGAAGAGAGAGGCGCAGCGCTCAACTGCACAGCCACCATCAGAGGCGTTGACTGAGGGCAAAGTGTGTCCCATCTGCAGCAGAATCTTACCCTGCTCTGCGGACATTTTAAAACATTTACGATCTCACACGGAGGAGCGTCCTTTTATCTGCATCACATGTGAGAAGGGCTTCAAGTACAAGGACACCTTGAAGAAGCATCAGATTATTCACGGTCACGAGGGGATCAGAGAGGAACAGAGCAAGACGGTGGAACAGATATTGGCTGAAGCTGATGCACAAAATTGCAGTGACGCAGGAAACAAAGAAATTAATCCGGATGCACCTGCAGAAACTCCTGAAGGTGTGCCGCCTGAGCCTCTGAAAAAAGTATGCAAAAAAGGCCCTAAAGTGTGTCCTGTCTGTGCAAGGGCATTCGACAGCGTCAAAACACTCAACAGGCACATACAGTGCCACACAGAGGACCGGCCTTATCACTGCATCCACTGCAAGAAGCGTTTTAAACACATGCACGGCCTGAAAAGACACCAGATTTATGCCATTTGTCACAAGAAAATTGCCCGATTCTCTTGGAAGAAGGAGCTGAGAGCGGGGCCAAGCCAAAGCGAAGCAACCAGCACGGACAGCCAACCTCTGAAAATACCTGTGTGGTGTTCAAACTGCGGCAAACACTTTGAGTACCCATCCGCTTTGAAGGAGCACCAAGAAAACGTTTGCAAGGTGGTCGTGAGCGAGATCATGAAATGTAATGACTGTGGGAAAGAATTTAAGAGCATGACGATGCTTAAAGTGCACCAGAGGATTCACAACCCGCTCTACTGCAAAGAGTGCGGGAAAATACTCGCCAGCGAGGCGGCATTCGAGAGGCACAAACTCATGCACAGACCGATGCAGTGCACCATGTGTGATAAGACTTTTACTCTGCTGAGGCGCTTGAGGGAACACTACGAGAAGCAGCACGACTTCACCGGGCCGTACCCTTGTTTACAATGTGACAAAACCTTCATGCAGCTGTCCTACCTCACCATCCACCAGAGAATCCACAAAGGAGAGTTCCCGTACATGTGTGACCTGTGCCCGGAGAAGTTCAGGTCCTCCAACTGTCTGGTGGTTCATCAGAGGAAGCACACTGGCGAGAAACCCTTCCTGTGCTGGCAGTGTGGAAAGTGTTACCGCTCGGCCTCGGAGCTCACGGTGCACATGGGAACCCACTCCGAGGAGAGACCGTGGGCCTGCACAGAGTGCGACATGGCCTACCGCACCAAGCTGCAGCTGACCAACCACGTGGAACAAATCCACATCGGCGTCAGGTATCCCTGCAACAGCTGTGGGAAGCAGTTCATGAAGGAGACGTCCCTGAAGAGGCACGAGCTCATCCACACAGGGGAGAGGCCACACCAGTGCACAGTGTGCGGTAAGACCTTCCTGACCGCCAACGAGCTCCGGCTGCACAACAGGTACCACACCGGGGAGCGGCCGTACAAGTGCGAAGTGTGCGGGAAGGCCTTCATTCAGTCGGGATATTTAAAGTCGCACATGCGCATTCACACAGGAGAGAAGCCATTTAAATGTGACATATGTGATAAAGGCTTCAGGTTGTCATATCACATGAAGAAACACAGGCGGACTCATGCCGGGAAGCCAAAGAGCTACACATGCGAGGAGTGCGGCTTAGCCTTCCTCCAGAAAAAGTCCCTGTGGGAACACTCGCTCACGCACAATCTGAAAATGGAACCGTCATTCACTGATGAAGTGAGAATAGAGTTTCAGTAGAGACACTTTTGTTTTCATGTCATTTCCTTTTTCTTTTGTATAACATTGAGGTTTTAAGTTCTGAGCTGGAATCATGGTCGCCAAAAAAAAAAAAAAAACTTAAGGTGCTCTTTGTTGTTTGATTTTGACCAATGTTGTAAGTTGGTGCTTTTCTCTTTCTTCTTGTTGCTTTACACTGTTTAGTCACATGATCCTTAAAGCATATTGATGATGATGATGCTGATGAATTTATTTAAAGTAAACAAATAATTTTTGCTCACATGGCTTTTTAAAATAAATGCATCCTTAATTGAATTCATGTTTTCATTTTTTCTATAAAAACATTAGTGCTGAAAAGGTTTGTCAGTTTACAAATCAGTTTAGTTACAGATGAGAACTCGACAGCAGTTTTAATGGCCAGTATATTTTTTTTAATTTATGTAAAGGTAAGTCTTTAAAATGTGAGGATTTGCTGCTTCTCTCGGTTTTATAATCATATACATTAAAAGGATAGTTCGGGGTTTTTGAAGCGAGCAGTCCCAGCATTGTACTGTTGCAGAAAAACAGTTTGTAGCCACAGATAAAAATACAGTATTCGTTCAGTTATACACTAAATTTAGGAATTTTCCATCGCTGTAGTTTGCCACCAGATGACCTTTTTTTTTTGTTTTGTTTGGGCACTACAGTTTTTCAACAGTAGTCCCTCTATATTCATATGCCTACTTGTGCTGGCTTCTGCACAAGTGGCCGTAGTAACATCACTGCAAATCAGCTGTTAAATGAAAAATAAATGACTGATTGGTGGCAGAAAATCATAAATGTGTACAACTGAAGGGATATTTTTAATTTTTAGGTAAACATTTATATATGTAGCTAAAAAACATTTTTCTGCTGAGCCCGTCTGCCACAGCCCAATGCTAACTGTCTTTAGGATTTTGGACTGTTGCTGTAATGAAGTCGGTAATTTAACAATCACACTGAGGGCTGTCAGAAATTAAGATGCCCATTTTTTATCTTTTGATGAGAACTTGATTTTTGTGTTATGACTGGTAGATTATTAGCTAATGTAGTAATAGGAATTATTCAAGATATGTAAGACATGAGTAATTAAATCAATTTTCTGGTCACTCAGTAAAGAGAAGCACTTTAAAATCACTAATATGAACAGTAATAAAAAAATCATGCTGATTCAAAGGTGAACTTGACTTTCTTGTTGGGTATTCACATTTATTTTCTGTTCATTTAGTTTTACTGTTACAGTAGTTTCAGTTATATTTTAGAACCCACAAATTTGCAAGAGGTATGCAAAATCAAAAAAAGTGCTACTTTAAATCTAAATATTTGTTTATGTAACCAATTTATGTGCAGCATGAGGGGCTAAAAGTTTCTATTGTGCAACCTTGTGCAGAAAAGTGACAGTAAAAGAACCTGATACTGTTAAAAGGTAAGATTTAATAAAAATGACATTCCTTTTCATTTTATTGGATTTAGGTTTGAAACAAAGCAATATTTTAGTTTTTTTTTTTAAGTTTATTGTTTGACTTAGTTTTAATTATGAGAATTTTGTTTCGTTTTGTTTTTTACACTTTTTCATTTTAGCTCCAGTTTTAATGAATAGAACACAGCAGGTGAAGCGATGCTGTCCAATGTTTTGTTAGTAGTCTTCTTTGACCAGAAGATGGCAGTATAGTAGTGATAATAGATGAGACGTGCTTCACAGGGGAGGCAGAGCTGTCAGTTTTGCCCCCTGCTTACACAGCTTGTGTTGGAGGCTCTTGACTCTGTGAGCTTAAAACATAAATAATACAGCGTTTATACTTCAAGAGCATCCATATCTCAGACATAGCATGCATAAAGACATCAGTTTGCATGGAAATTCATGGGGAAGCTTGTTTGTTTATGGAGCTTTTCACTTTATGCAACAAATTTCCCAGCAATCATTTGTGCAGCCTCAGCGACTGCAAATCAATACTAATCCTCTGCTGTTCCACACAGTCCATGTCACCTGACTCTTGACGCAGCCTGAGTGACAGTTTAAACCACAGCAGCAGCTAGAGCAGCATCCCTGCCCAATTCCAGAGAAAGTGCTCCCATCTCTCCAAAAATCAAAGGCCGACTCAGTCTGAGCCTCTCCAGAGTGTTGGGAGCAGATCACTTTTAAACCCAAAGCATATTGATTTATACGGGACTGTAATTGCTTCAGTGTGTCCTGGATTATTCCCCCCGTAATTGAGGCCTGGCAGAGGTCTCTTTCCTAGACATAGCCTCCACAGTGCCAGGTGCTGGGGCCGAGAGGAGCACTGCACCCACTGCCCAGCCAGCTGGAGAGAGAGCCAGGGAGCGGTGGCCCTCGCCCTCTGAAACCGCTGCCCGCCGTGGGATAAGTAAACAGCACAAACAGTACACTTCCCTGCATGCTTTGAGGCTTCTCGCGCAGGCCCTCTTCCAGCTCTAATTGCAGCATGAGGCAGCACATTATGAGTAGAGCTGGACGGGACAGACCAGTCTGCTGCAATATCACTGACACTAAAAAATCCAAAATCTGTGCACTTTTTTGGAAATTTGGCTCTCGTCTGTTTGTCTCTCTAGGATTAGTTATGTTTCTTAAAACCACACATTAAGGCTGTAATTACTGTAGATGCTATTGTTCAAGTATTTGTTTTGTTTTGCTGTTCCTGACTCAGTGGAACATTCCTCGATTTTGTAAGAGATGGAATGCTTGCAGGCTCTAACAGGTCTCTAGATTACCTCGATGTCACATGTACTGTGGGGAGAGAGGTAATGTAAACACGTCACAAAGGAAGACCAAAGTCACCTTAAAAACACGTCGACCAGACGATTGTCTCTGCCGTTGGTGCCTTGTGTTGTACCCGCAGTTTAGGGTCCAAACATGAATCTGAGGAGTCACAAAATGATTAAATGTATAAGACAGAAAACTGTATTGATCTATCAGTGTTATAGTCTGATCTACCAGATGTGGACTGTGGATATGAGCCTGTCATCGGGTGACTACTTCAGTCGACACGCCCCCCCCCTTCTACTTTATGCATGTTTTTGTTTGCAGTTTGTTGAGCTGAGGATCTCATGGCTACTTTTTGCAGATGATGAGGTCGTGATGGTGTTGTCTGTGATCTTCGGCACTCACTGGATTGGTTCGCAGCCAAGTGTGAAGTGGTCGGGATGAGTATCAGCACCTCAAAATCTGAGGCCATGGTTCTCAACAGGACACCGATGGCCTGTCCACTCCGAGCAGGGAGTGAGTTCTCACTCCGAGTGAAGGAGTTCAAGTATCTTGGGGTCTCATTCACAAGTGAGAGGACGAAAGGCCAAGCTCTTGATCTACTGGTTAATCTTTGTTCCTACCCTCACCTATGTTCATGAAGGATGGGTCATGACCAAAAGGATGAGATTGTGGATACAAGTGGCTGAAATGGGTTTTCTCAGGAGGGTGGCAGGCATCTCCCTTAGGGATAAGGTGAGAAGTTCAGTCATCCGTGAGGAACTTGGAGAAGAGCCGCTGCTCCTTTGTGTTGAAAGGAACCAGTTGAGGTCATTCGGGCATCTGGTAAGGATGCCTTCTGGTTGCCTTTCTAATGATGTTCCAGGCACGTCCAGCTGGGAAGAGGCCCTGGGGCAGGCCCAGATCCAGGTGGAGAGATTATGTCTCTGCACTGGCCTGGGAATGCCTTGGGATCCCCCAGTCAGAGCTGGCTGATGTAGCCAGGGAAAGGGAAGTCTGGGACCCCCTGCTAAAAATGCTGCCTCCACGACTCGACCACGGATAAGCAGCTGACAATGGATGGATGGATGGAGAAACTGTCACTGCATCCTGAGCTTAGTGCCTAATACGATTGTATTTTGTGTATAGAAATAGAAACAAGCCCCATCCACAATAGCAGAATGATGATGATATGATGACTTTTACCTCTTCAGGCTTTTATAAATCCTTCAAATGAATAAACTTTGATTAAACAACAAAGGCCGTAACCTGAAACAAGGGTCACAAATGCACAGAGATTTGTTTCGAGCAATCACAAGCTGAAAATGTGAGGGACCACTGTTTTAAAGTTACAATAATCAGCATTTTTATGGTAATAATTTAATGGACCATCTGTAAAAGCAGTTGCTCATAGCAATAAACCCACAAAGAAATATTACTGAATTTGCAGCCAAGACTCAGATTTTTAGATTCTTTTAGCTCATTGTTTTGTTTTTTTGGCACATTAGCTGCATAGCTCAGTCTGTTCTCAAACTGCAGCAGGCAGCATTTTCTCAGCAAGACATGGTGTTCAAGGGCCACATATTTTACTCAGGAGGTAATGGAGACCAAAAGAAAGATAAATGAGGAGTGAATATTGACCTGACCTAGCATTTATGTCCATTATATACCAGTAAAAACTTTTAAAAGTGATAAAGTGCTAACACTGTTTGTCATGACAAGCAACAACTTTGATCAGTGCAGCATTTAAAACAGTCTAAACAGGTTTAGACGTACATCAGTTAGTACATGAGACTTAAAGGAGAAGTTTGTTTTTTTTGCACATTAAGCCTTATAATAAGGATATTAATGATCATATACAATATTCAGCAGCATTATTATGATGAACGGTGCAGTCAGGAGAGCTGGAGCTCCTTGCTGAGGCCATCACTAGCTGAAATGCAGGTGAAGGGGCATTTCAAATGCTTCAGTCCACTGCCAAATATTTAGTGGTGTCCTCTTATGTTCCAACACTAAAACACAAAGTTCAACAACAGCTTTTAACGCAGAAACAGCTGTTTCAGCTGCTTCAGGAAACAAAAAAACAGCAGTTTATGGCTTATTAGCTGCTGTTTAACTTCATGTTTTAGTGTTGAAACATGAGAGGACACCACTAAACATTCAGCGATTGTCTCGTCTTTTAAAACAGTCTTTTGACGGATT
>JAQFJA010000015.1:16700139-16725559 GCA_029874485.1 Naso brachycentron
GCAAAGACTTAAACGAACACTAAAACTAATCAAAACTAAACAAAAATTAAGCATTTTTGAAAAATCTAAGCTAGGCTAAACTACAAAACTTGCTTCAAAAGCAAATTAAAACTAAACTGAAATTGAAAAATAAAAGTCAAAATGAAATCCAAATAAAAACTAATGAAAAATCCAAAACTATGGCATGTATGTGCTAGAGGCCACGCCCACTGCCCCCACATGACCATGCCCATTGTCAATACCCCTGTTCTGAATTTCAGTCATTCTCATGTGGTCTGACATATAGTAATCATCAAAGCACAAAACTGCAGTGTTAAGGAAATCAACACAAACTGTAGGAACACCAACAGATAAAACACTATAGCACCATTAGCAGCAACTTAAAACACTGGAAAAAATGTTCATGTGCTTTAAAATCATCGTCCTGTTGCACAGTTATTTGACCTCCCGCCTGACCTGCAGTTCTATGTTTGGAGTGTTTAGGAGGTGGACAGCTACTGTGCTACTTTCCAGCCTGGATGTTCTGGTCTTAATGCGTCTTATTCTCTTGTAAGAAGGAAGAAAATTAAAACGGTTTTTAGCCGGAGCTGAGAGGGGTTCTGCTGAACTATACAGCCCTTCTTTTAGTAATCTAGCCTTATAGATTTCTGCTCGGGGTGGGAGATCACATCCAGTAATTATGGATGCACTGAGCACCACCTTGTCCAGCTGTCTCCTGTCCTCAGCTGACATGATGCCAAACCACATGGATGAGGATGCTCTCCACTCCACGGCTGCTCTATAAACTGCATCATGCCATCAGCGTTGCCTCTGCAGCATCTGTACCATGAGTGCGACTCAGTGTCATGTGGGGACGTATGATCACACTCGTGTTTTGACCCACTTTACCCCAACAACCAGAACTGTTACATGTCTTTAGGCTCCTCGGTCCCCTTTGGAGCCAACCGTGCTTGTCATGCACCCACGTTGGCTGAGCATGCTGGGATATGTGCTGATGTCCTGTTTTATGATTGGGTCACAGCCCTGATCTCATGTTTAGTGATTAGGTCAGTGTTGATATTCTGTCACTGCTTCTCTCTTTAAGCCCCCACAGTGTGTGAAGCTGTGGTCTGCATTTTTTCTGTGACACACTGAGAACCCAGGGGCTCAGTGAAGGTGCACAGTGGGTGCCATCAGGTGTTTGCCAGTCCATTATTAAAGCTTCCAGCCTTGTAGTTTGCTCTAAGGAGGCAGCCAAAATCTAAAAAAATCTAAAATAATTTCCTCTTCATCATAAATTCACGTTCTTTGTTTCTTTTAGCACTTTTTCCCATCGGTCACTCAGTTCATGAACGCATTAAATGTAATCAGATACGATTTGCAGACAAACATGCACGTATTGAGTCAATTTCAACACAGGAACCAGAGCAAATTACTTATTTCTGACAAGGAATTAAAGTGACAAAGTGCAGAAAAGCAGCAAATCCTGCACAGAAGCACCAAGTTTAGAGGAAACAGGATTTCAGATGAGGCTTTCTGAGTATCTCTGGTTTATATTTGCTCCGAATTACAATAAAAATGTCACATTTTTCCATTTCCACTCTACTTCACATGTATTAGCTTTTTTATTTTGTTTTTTATTAGATATACCAGTTAGTAGTGCGCTGGTGACTAAGTGGAAAAGTGTTTTAATGATTTATTTTCGCGTTATTCAAAGCGGACTTTAAGTAGAAAGGCTGTTCTGTGAATTACGCGGTGCCAAATTACGCACAACACGCCGCAGTCATATCATAACCTCCAGCTCGTCTTTAACTTCTCCTTCACAAGCTTTCAGCGCATAAAACAGTGTGTTGTGTGAGTGAGAGCTGCTGCTGGTGGGGCAGCACCGCTTTTTCTATCTTGATCTGAACTACTAACCAAGTCTTAGAGAGATCAAAATTCAATCCCGTTCTGAGAAAAAAAGAGAAATGACGTTATTTGAATATGTGCCCAAAATCCTTAATGAATAACTTAGGAGGCAAATGCTGCCCCAGCTGTTTCCTGTTCAAAATGTCTGTGTAATGTAGATAAATGTGAGGGATTTTCTCTCTAAATCCGTCTCCTGTTCGCTAAATCTCACTTCTCCAAAACGAGCCTGCGCAATGGAACAAAGTCGGAATATTGAGATGTGACATTGCCCGCATCTCATCCTCTTTCTCCCCGTTTTTAATGACTTCAAACAAGTTCATTTTCGCCGGGCTTTGTCTTGCGGAGACCCGTGGGGATGTCTAGCGCTCTCTCCTTTCAGTGGCATTTATGTGATGTCTTCAAGGTAACTTACCTGCATTTCCTTTGACACTATAGATTATCACCTTCACTTGCTCAGTATTTGCACAGAGCATCCTTACCTAGTTAAATCTTAAAAAAAATAAAAGGGAATTTTCATCGCTTTTATGTATTTTGCTGCTTTTAAATGCATGACTCATGTGGATTTATTTTGATATTTTTTTTGCTTTTATTCAGTTATTGAGCGACTGTCTTGCATGTCTTTATGATTTTATTTTTACAGATATTTAAGAGATTGTCCCTCTTTAAATTGACTTTTTTTTATTTTTTAGGAAATCTTGACATGAATCGTGCATGAGTTTCATTACTCGGATGAATGGGTTTTCACCCTCTGCGCTTCTGTGCGCCCTGCGCTCTTTTTCACCAGAACGACCTAATGCAGCTGTGCAACTTTCAAAGTAATTACTGCTGAGTCTGCATTATTAAGCGCTAAATATCTAACCTGAGGCTGCGGGGTGAAGAGAGAGGGGAGCTTAACATGAAATAGCCTACGTACGGGCGTCGGGACCGTGCGGTTGGGGTAGTGATGTAGATGGATAGTGTCCCGTGTTTATTCTTTTTATTATGTATATTTGGCCCACTCAGCTTCCTCGGCTGGGTTTGGCGGGAGAGCCGTTTTCCATCTCACAGTTTGGATCGGAAAGATTCCTGGCGCTTTTTGCATCTCTATTTCTGCTTTTTGAATTTTGAAGCACTTTTAGTTTGGTTGTGTGCGTAATAATGCGCTGACAGCTGGATTTTGGCACAGAGGGGATGCCGACGCCTCGTTACCAAGAGGTTATTGATGATAAATGTTTGAATTTCAGTGAGTAGTAAGGATTGTCATTAACTCGTGAGGACATACGCTGGGGGCTGAGGAGCGGGATGATAAGGAGAAACGTGTGTTTTCAATTTGGACGCGCTCTGCTCGGTTGCGCACAGGCGCTCCGGAGCATCAGAGCTGGTCAGCGTCCTGTTTGACTGTTTGACTCTGGCAGCAAGTGGAAGTTTGGATTTAATACATTTTCCTCCACATCTCCAAAACCCTGTAAAGTTACCATCTGTGGCCACTGCCACTTTTATTTCGTTTTTTATTTTCCTGTTCAGCGGAGAGAACGCCTTTAAGTTAAGGAAACAAGCTCACTGGTTTTAATCTTATGTGGGAAAATGTTAAGTGCTGCCACCATCGGTGTGCCACTGAGCAAGGTACTGAGCCATCAAGTGTCACAACACTGCTGCTCAGTAGCCAGCAGTGTAATCTGGGAGCAATGGCTTTAAAAAAATGTGGATTTCGTTGCTTAAGTTATTGTTTAAATGAAAATCTCTCTCTGATGCTCTGTCTGTAACAGCAGGGAAAATATTAAAGCTCTCTCTCTCTCCCTGTGCTGCAGAGTGCGATGTGCTGTATCTCCTGTAGCCACACCCTCTCACTACTGCTGTGCGTCCTCACCCTGACTCCGGCGGCAACAGGGGCGGGCCCAGAGACCCTGTGCGGGGCGGAGCTGGTCGACACGCTGCAGTTTGTGTGTGGAGAGAGAGGCTTTTATTTCAGTAAGTGCACCTTTTTATTTATTCATAAAGGTTGGCTGTATCTGTCCCAGAGCTCTCCACCTCCAGCGAGCTCATAAATAAAAAAGCAGCCAGTTTGACATCTTGTCTTGACTTTCCCTGCATTAATGTTCCCTTTCTTCCTCCATTCATTCCACTTGCACCGTTACATCTTCCCTGTAAGTTCACATTCATGCCTGCATACTTGTTTCGATGCTTGACTCTCATTGATGGACAGCAGCCCAGATTTTGAACAAGCAAACCCAAATGAAATATGGAATAATGATAAGTCACCATGTTGTTGGTGGCAAGTGGCAGTTTTGCCCACGGGCAAAGGGCTTTAAGTGGAATTTGGCTGACTATCTCTCAGAAAGAGGAGGGGTAAAAAGTAAATGTTGCAGTGAAGTTTTTTCTTTTTTCCACCAAAGAAGGGAAAGCGACCCAAAGAAAACCCTCCACCAAGAATCCAAGATTTAAATCTCCGACTTTTCCATTAAGGGTACAACCCAGCCCAGAACAGCACGGGATATATGGAGCCACCGAGGTTAGGTGCAATGTTCCACCGGCAGCCTGTGTTTCTCAGAACACGTATGCTGATCTTTCTGTCAGAGACAAACAGTGTGCCTGTACATTAGCAGTATAGCTGGCTCAAACACTGCAGAGCTGAGGTTTATAACCTCATTATTCACGTTTCTTTGGCTGACATCCATCAATTAATCCAATTTCCACTGAATGTCCTGGAGGAGCTTTGTATCTCCCCTGAAGTATTATTATTTTTTTATTTTTTATAATAATTGATTGTCCCTCTGACTCTTGTGCAGTTTTGACATAACAATCCATTATTAATGGTTTGGTTCTGTCCCAAAGTTATGAAAGATTTTCCATATGTGGTAGACTTTGTCAGCTGCCAATTTCAAAACGAAAAGAAGAAGAAGAAGAAGATATAAGATTTCTGTGGGAAATCAGCAGCATCTACAGTGCGTGTGCAGTTGTTCTCTTTTCCAGTAGAATTGATTGCTTTCCCCTGAACCTGAACCTGAAGTGGTTTGTAGATACACCTTCTCGAGAACTTGGTGACTGATGGAGGATTAGGGGCCAGGAGGGGGCCAGTCTTTGAATCCCAGGCTCAGTGCAGCGAGGGGAATCATGCAGGAGTGGTCTGTTTATGATAATGCAAATCTAAACCTACTGAAAGCACAAAACAGACTAAAAACAGGCTACTTTTCATTGGCTAGATAATTGCTATGCTAGCAGTTCTGTGAGACAGTTCTGTAATGTAGCCCACACAGCCATGCCTTCGGCTAAATGCTAACATGCTTACAGTGCTAACGTGCTAATGTTCAGAGGGTAATGTTCACAATGCAATGTTGAGCAAGCTATATGGAAAATGTAGTGACCTAAGCTACGTAATACATTGAAACTCTACACTGATATAAAGCTTCACTACATTGAGGCTATCCACAGAGACATGTAGCAAGCTAGGCTAAATGGTAGAAGTAGCTTGCTACTCGCATAGCTACTTTTTTTTTCTTACTCTATAGGCCTATAAAATCAGTGCTATCTTTGTTGAACGAAAAAATGTCAGTCAAACAAATATTTAGGCAAAAATGTTTTCAGTTGAAATGTTTATTATAAAAAACAGCCTCCCCCTTTTTCCAATGAAATTCACTCCCTCCCGTCTCTCGTGTGTCGCTCTTGAGTATATCTCGCTCCTGTCTGTTGTGCTTTCCTTCAACAAGCATGGCACGTGAGAAACACGTCAAGTAGCGCAGCGTAAAAGCCAATGGCAAGGGCAACAAACTGCAGGATTAGTTTGTGATGTCGTACAGAAGTGCTTTCCTCGTCTACATGCCTCGGTGTGGAACTGCTGACAGTTACATTACTTATCATCAGTTTTATTACCCTTAGATATATGCAGACCTCGATTGAAAAAAAAAGTCCACTGCACTTTAGAGCTTTTTCTGGGAAAAATAGCTTGTAGTTTTTGTGGACGCTACCGTGCTACTTGGTCAATAAGTCAACTTTACTACTGAAAAGCTATTTGACTCAGAAAGTAGTGAAGTTACCACCACACTGCTGAGAAATGTGGTTAAGTTAGTAGCACGATGCTACTGCCCAACACTGTCATTATCTTAGCTAAGCTTGTTTGCATGCCTACAATTGCTAATTATTGCTAAACACAAAGTGCAGCTAAGGCTCATGGGAATGTCATCAATGCTGCAGCTAACTGGTCAAACTTTGACCTCTGAACTTTGATGATGGTACAAATGTCAACTATGGGGGGTCTAAATCAGAGGAATTCATCTTTTTGGCAAAAGAAATGCGTGCACAAAATTTTAAGGTAATCCATCCAATAGATGACAAGATATTTCAGTCTGGACCACTTTGCCATCCCTTTAGCCACATGGCTAGCATGGCTAAAAAACTGGACAAAAGACCATTTATTATGCCAAAAGGGTTCCTAGTGCTTTACAGTGTGACACCAAGGGGGTCCTGACCGAATGGCCACACATGGTTAGGTAGGAGTGAGAATATGTTGGCCAGACTGACAGACTTTTCTGCTCCATTGCCTCCATGCTCACATCTTGTCCATGCAGTGCAGGTACAGCTACAGGTTAAGCTCTTACTGGATGATTTGTGGAACGTGATGTATGTTGGAAAGTAAGAGGTTTGGAAGTTGGGACAGCAGGTGGGTGTGTTACCAGAGTCGTGTCCAGTCACACTCTAACCCTCAACATTTATGCTTAGCCATAGCATGACATTATTCTTGTCGTCATGCATGGACTTTGTATAAATACTATAAAACGATGGCATATGAGATCAGTCCCACGTGTCGTTCAGTGTACTCTGAGGTTTTTTGCAGAATCATCCAATATCAACGTTCCGTCTGGCAGTAGTGTCAGCATGCACCTTGCTGCTGTTCCCCTCCAGCCCCCTGCCAAACCCCTCCACCCCTGCATGCAGCTTTTCCAGGACCAGTCAACGTTATTCTCTGCATCGGGCTCTTTGTACGGTTTTTGCCAGAGAGTTGTTGGAGAGCCACCAAGCTGCTGCAAAGCTGCGAGGCTTGTTCGTCCAGATGCTGCTGGCAGCACCCACATGCTGTGAAGTGGTCATGACAGCCCGCTTGATTGCCAGTTTTCTGCCAGTTAAGATTTTTTGGTCTTTTGATTCCCGCTGCTGCAGCTCTTCACTTGTATACATGACCATGTTTGCTCCATTTAGGCTGAGAGACAGTGCAAGATCGTGGACAACGTGATGAAAAACAGCTTATTAGTGAGTCATGCATCAAGTTTAGTGTCTATGTGACGCATGGATCAAATCTTTAACGCCAACAAGACTTTGGCAAACTCCTCTTAGATGGTGATTGCAATGTTCTCAAAATCAAGAACACTCGTTAATCCCATCTCGATGATTCACATCCCGGTTTGAATGTTTTGTAAAATGGTCTCAAGAAGTGTGTACAGCTGTAGCTTTAAGCTGATGAAATGTTAAAGATTTTGACGAGGTATGAGGGTGTCCAGAAACTGGATGTTGTGAGAATGTGACTACTATTAGCAGAGTTTAACTGCAGTTTTGTAAAGGGTTCTCGGAAGATATAGAAGCACAGCACCACTGTCTGTGTTCATCTCACGAGAAAGTGTTGAACGGAGGCCAATGTAACTCATGAATCCTCATGCAGGATACACTTCTTAAGCAGGAACAGACCTTTTTGTGGTACAGGGAATGTGTTTGTCTTTCCTGCATTACTTTACACTGTGCAGTCACTGAAGTGCACAGCGTCCATCTATCAATGCCACATTTTCCTGTGCTAAAAAAGAGGTGTATTTCACGAACACTCCATCCTTTTTCTGAAAAGACGATGAGGTTTGAGCAGCAGGGTGCTGTGCCTTGGAAAATATGCTGCTCCCTGTCTTCCTCTGTTTCTCTCGCTCTCTCATATTCTCGCTGTCATTCCTTTCCCTTCTCCTCTCTTTCGGACGCCACATGTATCAGTGGCTGTTTGCGTAAAATATCTGGAGAATCCATTTAGGTTCTGTCGTATAAAGGACCCGGCTGCGTAACAGCTTGGCCAAAGGAGGCGTGATCCTTTCCCTGAACTCTTCCCCTCCAGTCTGGCCGTGTTGAACTTGGCAGCCCTCTGATTGATAATGTGTCCAGCGATGGTGTTGCAATGACAGTGGGCTTTCTGTGCTCAGAGTGCTTTTGCCAATCCACCTTACGCATGTCACCAGTAAAGTAGCACACTTGCATTTTAAGACTTCAGATTTCCTTACTCTGACAGAAATGCTAAGTGCTAGTTGGTGGAAATTCTTTTTTTTTAGGTAATGAAACACACTGTGGTCTATGAAACAGAAAAAAAATCCACAAACGTAGTCAGTTTTTCCAATTATTAGCCTGACCTAGAAATCCTCAGTTGTCTTTGTAAAGCTTTAGCAGGCAGGACGGTGGGGTGATCTCACTGCGATGTTCATTCCACGAATCAGATCTGTTATGGGAGTTTTTTGGCTAAAGTGTGAGTACTAAGTGGTTCCCTGTCCTAAGTCACTCCATATTTTATCAGTTCTTGCTAAAATATTCACTCGTAATATGGAGTGAGTGTGAGATGTAAAATCTTACTGCTGATTTCTGTGAAATAAATGATGTGCAAATGCTCTTGAACTGCAAAGATGGGGAAATACATCATTTTTGCCAAGAACTAATTGTTCATGTACAAAATTCTGATATAAAAGAACAGACAAATATGAAATCTGGTCATCTTTTAGCTGTTTTAGGTATTATTAATGATGTGTGAGATAAGTCAACTCAAGTTAGTTTTATTCAAATAGCACCAAATTGTGACATAAATTGTTTCATGACACTTTTTATACAACGCAGGTCTAGATCAGACTCTTAATTTACAGAGACGCAGCAATTCCCTCATGAGTGAGCACTGACTTCCTTTAAACAGGCAGAAACCACAAGCAGAACCTGGTTCGATGGTGGGTGGACATCTGCTGCGACCGCTTGAGTTGAGAGAGTTGAAGTTGCAAAAGAGAGGGGAAATTGCTTCTAGCAGCCATTGATGAGACTTCCTCCATAGTGTTTGTCCCTGTCAATTATATTCAAAGCTACTGGAGCTGCAGAAAGAGGTAGAATGTGCAAACAGCACGTCACATGCGTGCACACACACACGCACACACTCAAACACATGCATAGCTAGGCCTTGTCCCTAAGCAGCAGGGGATTATGTGGATTACAGGATGATCAGGACACCCCCCCCCCAGTTTTACTCTGGACCTGAACGCACAGCGGAGGCTCAAGAAAGACCTCCTGTGTCCTCTCCATCACTGAGAAAAGGTGTCATTTTCCCATTAAGACCTGAACTACAAATCTCTGACCCCTCTGTGAATTGCTGCTTAGAGGAACAAAGAGCCGTCTCATGAAAAGGACAGGCAGGCGTCCTCCAGATTTAGCTCCGTACATTAGGAGAAGCTGAGACATGAGGAATTTGAGGACACTCTGGGACTAAACAGCGCCTTACCTTTGAAACCCTTCATCAGTTTAATCCCATCAAATAATGTAGGACCTCTACAAGGGAAAACAGCAATTCAATGAGTTCGAGCAGAGATCAGCAAGACTTATCGACGACATCTTGGACCTCTCTAGAATCTTTTCATATTTACTTTATACACTCTTTTATTTCGCAATCTAGTTGTTAATCTACCGAAGATATCGTAAACCATTGGACTCACTTTGTTACCAACATTTCAACAAAAAATGATGCGGTGACACAGGCTAACATCTCTGGATGATAAGAAATCTTGTGATAGGTACCTCTTGGTCATTAAAGAAATCACCTGTACTCACCTAATTCACCTCAGATTTTATCCTTACCAGGTAAAATTCTGGACAGAAAAGTTGTTAA
Source organism: Naso brachycentron (assembly GCA_029874485.1). NCBI lineage: Eukaryota > Metazoa > Chordata > Actinopteri > Acanthuriformes > Acanthuridae > Naso > Naso brachycentron. The sequence continues at coordinate 16,709,879 of JAQFJA010000015.1, forward strand.
TAAAGAGAATTCATAAAACTGACATGCAAGAGCATTTGCTCCCTTCACTATGAGGATTTTATGATGCTAATGTCTTAGTTGCTAATATTGTTATCACTCCCCCCTTACCCCCAAAAAACAGATATGTTGACAGGCGGCATTCCAGCTCAACTCCCTTAATTCTAAAATTTATTACAATGTTACTTTAAAATTATTAAACATATCCTCACCTAATCTATAAAAGATCCACCAAAGTTTAAGACTTTTGTAAATTTGTCAACACTTGTGTAGTTTAATAACTGTTTTTTAAATATTTTACCCTCGTAAATCCAGATTGATCCATATTGATAACAGTGTGAACAACATTTAATCCCGGTGTCAGTGCCTTTGGATATGCCTCTAATGTCACAGCACAGAACACTTCACTCATACCATAAAATCTTTGTGTTACCAGTGATAAAGAGATAGTTTCCAGTACTTTAGCAGCTCTTATAGTCCCTGCCCAGCCGTAAACTGCCTGACACTTTGCAGGAAGAGCGGTGCACAGGCTCCAAGAATCCACTGGTTTTTATTGACCATGGCCAAGCTGTAAAACTCAGATGCTTTGTGTGCCACTCTGGAATGAGGGAATCCAGCCATCTCTCTCCAGTGCCGATCCTTGGAGGAATGAACACGATGTGAGCTGAGGCTGTCAAACACCACAGCGAAGATGTTAGATGGCATCAGATGAAACAATTCAACCTAACGAAATATGACAAGCAGAAGACAACTGGTTCTACCGCATAGTTTTCTGTTAAAAGGAATGCTGGCTTGCTGACAGCCAATGTTAATCATTATAAATTAGTACTCTTTATAGCATGAATCACTTGAAAGGTGGTTCTGGAAAGTTCGTAGGCTGCTCATTCGTGGAGGACGGCACCTGCAGTCAGCTTGGATTCCCGGAAGATACAATTTCCAAAAATGACTGAGAGCTGCAGGGGGAAAATAAAGTGCCAGAACATAACAAAACACACACAGAAACTATTCAAACTACTTTTGCAGCACAAATACAGCCTCCATTCATTTCAATGAGACCTCTGTGAGAGCTCCGGAAAGAAAAACACCAAGTTGTCCAGCACAAAATGCTGACCTGACATCATCGTGCAAAGTGCTGCATTGGTTAGTCAAATACATGCTCGTGCACATCCTTGGTAGATTGATTTGTCACATGACAGGGTCAATTTATCTTTTAATCATCGAGACCGATGACAATTAAAAAGACTGACGACATGTCCCCACTTCCTCCAACTGCACACAAACGAAGACAAGCCTAGGTGACGCCATTCAAAACCAGTCTGTAGTGTTCACCGGACTGAGCCGCATTTTGGAGGTTCCACCCATACAGCAGCCAAAATTAGTTGGTTAGTGTAAACCAGCATAATGAAGACTAACTGAACTGACAGACATCATCTTTTGGTGAAGTTTATTTAATGTATATTTTGATTGTTTAGTTTGTCCCAAAAGTTAACATGGATTGGTGGACTTTAAGACCTGTACTACAGCCAGACACTAGGGGGCGAGCAAGATGTTTTAGCCTCACTTTAAAGGGGCTGTCATGCCATTCAGCTTCTTACAGTCAATGAAGACAGAAGAAAGAGCGATTGTCCCTATGATGTTTCCAAAGTTGTGTAGTCTTTTGGACTGTATTTCAATGTATCAGTGTTATCTTAGAATTGAAATAAATATCAAGAGAACTCTACCATTTTATCACCAAAAGGGTTTATACACATTTTTGCCCCCCAAGACTTGAAAAAGGTTATATGGATGTCAGGATTTGAGATAATGCTGGTTCCGCTCTTAACATCCAGTAGTCCACTTATCACTCTTTTGTGGAGCTTTGTCACTCTGAGGATGTGTCAGCACAAAAGTAGTAAAATTAAGTTTGCTGTGAAGAAACTAGTAGTATTCTGCAGGAGAGCTTTGAGAAGTTATTGATATTTTGACAAAGAAGCCTTTCCGATCTACCCTCTACTCCTACAGTATCAGGCATGTGATCAGTGCTGGGGAGTAACTAGTTATATTTAACCAAATTACGGAATTTAATTACAAAATAAATATAACTGTTATCTGTTACAGTTACTGCGAAAGAATGTGTAATTAAATTACAGTTACTTATGAAAACATTAAAGATTACAAAGGGGGTTACATGTGAATATTTTCTGTAAAAAACTTAGGCTATCTGTTGAATAATATTCATTTTGTTGCTTTGCATGCTTTAATGTGCACAATGTCTGCTTTTGCCATTTCCATTCAAGGCCGTTTCGTAAAGTTCGATGCTATTCTGACGCTTTTGATTGGTTCTCTTGTTTGAGTTTGCAGCGCCCCATGTCTACTATCAACACTGCCTGGTTTAACCATTAAAAAATGTTACAAATTTAGAAAAGTAACAAAAAAAGGAATCTAATGTAATTACTTACATTACTTTGATAAAGTAATTGACATAGTTACATAATTTATTACATTTTAAATAAGGTAACTAGTAATCTATAACTTATTACATTTCCAAAGTAACCTTCCCAACCCTGCATGCGATACAAAAATAATAGATTACTTTTGGTGGATTATTCCTTTAAATTAATTTTCTTTATTTTGGCCACAATAGGAATTAATTTCTTGCATAGTACTGCAAATGTGCATTAAATATATATTAACCATTTTTTGCTGATATCAGGGATACATAGAGCTGCACTCTACCATGAGTCGATGGCTGAGTCGTGGCACGTTTTTCAGTCTGACCTTCATCAATGTGCATGATCCCTGCATCCTCCGCCCAGAGTCCTTGTCAAACAGCAGAGGGCTGTAAGGCAGGAAGTACTGGCAGAAAAGGTTGTTTACCCTTATTTGTTTAACAACAGTCGCAGAAAACAACTCTTTGTTTATGAGGGATTACAGCAGTTATCCATGGAACTGAAGCATTTAAAACCTTCCAAAGCTTTTAGACCTGATTATTACATGCGTGTTTTTCCCCAACCTGCCCGAGCTGATTATCCTACATGTTACAACCGGTGCCAGCTGATTTTTCTCTCCCTTCCAGCTGTTTGTGCAGCAGGGTTGCAAGCTATTTTCAGAATAATAGCGGATGTTAATTTGCAAGGCTTTATTGGGAGGGATTGAAAAACAGGCCAGGCAACTAGGAACAGCCCCTCTTTTGGCTTTCAGCAGCCATTATATAATCGCCAGGCTGGACTCAATGTCATATTTCTCTCTTTCTAAATGTCTTGACCTTTGGTGTTAACCTAGCAGCCAAATCTGGTCCCACTGACACACACTGCAGGGGAACTCTAGATTCTGTTTGCTCAGATGACTGAAAGGATTAAAAAGAAATAATTACAAAGACAGAAAAAAGGTGCAACTCTCTCTAAATTAGCATTTTCAATTAAAACAACTGCAGATGTCTTAAGTATAATTAAGATTTTCTTGTTATCTACATATTTGCTTTCACATATCAATTTTGGCACGTTGAGATCTGGGTAAATCCGGTTCTTCTGTTCCCTAAATAATGCAGGTGTACTGTGTATTTTTAGCATCATTCTACCTGGTGTGCAACATGAAAGCCTCCTGATTGTCCCTCCTTTCTCCTCCCTACGTTCACATCTCCATTATCTCCCCCTCTGCTTTGTGTCCGGGGGTCCAAGGAGGAAGATGCTTCGGTTTCTGAATGAAAGCTGCTCTCAGTCCAAAACAACATTGTCAAGACAAGGCAGACAGAGAGCAGAAGTTAATGCACTTTGTCAGCACTGGCAGGCTTCTGAGCCAAGAGCTATTAACTCTGAGAGGGAAAGGCATTTCCTCCTTGTAAATGCCATATTAAATTATTATTATTTTATTTGGTAACAGGGAAAAGCCCATCAGGGCTATATTGCTCAAGGTGAGCAGGGAATTGTAAATGGAGAGTCAGAGTTTTTCGAAAGGCCACCAAAAGAGGGTGGGATGGGGGGGTAAGGGAGTTGAAAAAGGAAGTGCTGGCGTCATGGTAACTCGATGTGGTCACTAAGTCAAAATGCTTTTTGTCACACCCTTAGATAATGTTTTACCCATTTTTGCAGTGATAATACATAGACTACAAAACAATTCCCCCCTCACCTCCACTGGGATTGAACTTCAGCTTGTATCTTGCAATAAAAAGTGCAACATGCCACCATTTGTAGCATCCATGTTCAATCAGAGAGATTCCAGGAGGTTCGGGCCTCTGAAAATGAAATTGTGAATGAACCAACCGGGTGCGGCCTTAAAGCATGCCTGGCTGTTCCTGCAGGTCGATCAGGCCCACTGGGCTTGTGTAAAACACACCTGGGCCAATATGGCTGACTGTGATATTCATAACGTTTGGGTGACGGCGGCCCCCTTGTTACAGGGAGGCAGCGGCCAAAAAGGGTCCATAGTGTGCAACGTGATACACTGTAACTTTTATACAGAAGAAATCCATGTCATTAAGGCTGTTCATATATCAGAGGAAACAGACTTGTGACCTGGCCATTATCACTGCTTTTATTACACGCTGGGTGTCTGGCCACTAGTCGCAATTAGTGTGATTAATTCTGCTAACAGATATGAAGCATTGGAGAGGGAAGAAATCTGATTTATAGAAGCTGAACTGACAAATCACTTACTGGTTCTGTTGCTACACGTGTTTCTATTCTCATGCTGCACATTTGCAGTTCAGAGCGATAAAGGCTGAAATTCTTTTTAATTTTATTTCATTTTTTTTAATCACAGACAAGAACTTAATACATTCCAAAACAACTTGACAACTTGTGCTTGACTTCAGCGAGATGGAGACAAGCAGGTTGCTGTCACCATCTAGGTTTTGTTTTTTTGTTTTATTTTGGTGTCAGAAGTGACCTTATTTGGGCAAGAGGGCAGAGCTAAGGAGGATACACATTACAACCAATGACTGTGTGATGCTAAGCAGACAGCTAGGGGCTGCTGTCACTCACAACCTAAACTATACAAAACATTAAGCCTCAATTTTAATTTAAATGAGTGGGATACATAAAAATTCAACCCTGTGAAGCTGTTATGAGCAGGGTAAATTAGATCTAAGAAGTCGGAATTTCTGAGTTTCCAGTCGGATACGTCATCAGGAACGCCCCCTAATGTTTGAGCTACAATTCAGGGACTTGGAGAACTTTAGTAACCCTGAGCTCAAAATCCAAGATGGCTGCTCTGTGCATCAGTAGTGAAAAGCTGTACATTAAACTGTTTATTAGCCAATTAGTCATGTTTTTGTGTCGTCAAATCATTCACACTGACAGTTTTGTTAAACTTCTATCTGGGGACATGTTTCTTTTGCATGCAAACTATCATGTAGTGTGTCGTCATCAGCTAGCATAAGCTAACAGTGTAAACAACAACAATACTTAACAATAGCTAACAATAGCCCCTTGTAACTGGAACACGATGTGACTCCATTTCCAGCTCCAAAATCTGACTTCCAAGGTCAAAGGAACACACAATTAATATGAGGCTATATGGAGACTGACTTGCGTTTTGAGACAGCCTCGAGTGGCCATTTGAGGAACTGCATATTTTTGCTCTTCCTTGTTTTCAGCCCTGCAAGTTGCTACTTGGTAATGACAAACAGTTGGTGCCAATGTTACCTTGTCCCCTCAGTTATCTAACTTCTACCATTTTTTTCAACCAGGTAAACCAGGTTATGGCCCCAATGCACGACGATCACGTGGCATTGTGGACGAGTGCTGCTTCCAAAGCTGTGAGCTGCGGCGCCTGGAGATGTACTGTGCACCTGCCAAGACTAGCAAGGCTGCTCGCTCTGTGCGTGCACAGCGCCACACAGACATGCCAAGAGCACCCAAGGTTAGTACCGCAGGGCACAAAGTGGACAAGGGCACAGAGCGTAGGACAGCACAGCAGCCAGACAAGACAAAAAACAAGAAGGTGAGCACAGCACCGAACAGATACACTCTAAAAAAGGTTTTCTCATCTGGAAATGTGGAAGAAAACAAGAGAATAGGATTGATGTTTTGGTAGCTTACGTCAGAGAATGCATGCATTATATAGATGAGAAGATTGATACCATATCAGTTTTATTCATTATGAAATTCATGGCAAGCTGCTACAGTTAGCAGATGTTAGTTAAGCCCAGCATAAAGACAGAAAACCTGGGTATAAGTTAGGCTAGCTCTGGCCACAACCAGGAGCTATTCAATTACTATTCAACAGACAAAATAAAATGTGTTAAACAATGAGCTCAAGGTGATAGCAGGTAAATGCTGTTGCCTTTGGACAGAGCCAAGCTGGCTGATGCTTGATAATAAACAGAATGTTAAAAGCTGACTTCTTTCCGACAGAGGGCTAGTTGTTTCCAGTCTTTCTGCTAAGCTAAGCTAATGGCCTGATGGCTGTAGTTACATATTCAGCCTGCTGATGTAAGTGTGGTCTCAAACTTCTCATCTAATTAACTGCATTTTCCTTGTTGTCTTATTGTAAGGACGTAGGTTCAGTTTGCTAGCAGGTAACTGTATTTTACAGCAAGACAAATTAATCCAACCAACTTAAGTGGCTTCATTTTCCTCCCGCAGAGACCTTTACCTGGACATAGTCATTCATCCTTCAAGGTATGCATGCCACTGGATGCTTTTCATCTAATTTAAGTGCTATTTTGTGTTTATGTCATTAAATCTCTGACATTCTCAAAAGCAAAACAACTTTTATGTTTTAATTTTTAAGATTGGTCTAAACAATTTTAATTCTGGAAGTCTTAATCTCTTGACCAAACACAGGAAGCATGAGATCTAAAAGCAGACTCTGTTTCATCCTTGAGTTGCCAACTTGTGGGAGAGTGCGATCCTTTTAAGATTTGACCATGTGCTTTTTACCCTTCTCTCAAAAAAGAAAACCATTAGCAGGAGAAGTAACTAAGTGGTTTTTGTGGTAGACCCAGTGGCACTCCTGCTCCCCAGGCAGAATCTCCACTCTGCTACTGTACATTATGTGCTGAAATTCGAACATCTCCCCATAAAACACTGACACATGGAGGGCCCATAGATAAAGCATGTATCTACAGTGCAGTGGCATCCATGTGATTCATCTGTTCATTAGTTTTTGGATCATGGTGCTCTGCAAATGGTGATGATAGTGTAGGAATGGTTCATCTTGTTTCTACCTTAGATCTGAAATTGGAATTCTCTTTGTTTGTTAAACAGTTAATCTTCAAGCCTGTGGTTGGGCAGTCGCCTTGTACGTTGTTGTCTGACTATAAGATGCAGCGTTGCTAGGAAACACAAATTTGCATCTGTAGCTAACAGTGTTCGTACAGAGATGGTTAAAAGAGAGCGAGACCTCCCACCAACCGTTCATTTCCTGTATCAGTATTACAAGGGTTTTACCATGGCCCCGCCCCTTTAGGAGACCAAAAGCAGTCTTGAGTCCATTTATTCTTCTGGGAGAAATGAATGTGATCACAGATTATGACCAATTCTTTCGCCCCATCGTCACCAACATTCACATCGGGCCCATTTTCATAAGACATGTACAGTATCTTTCAGCATTCTGACACAATAATGGCATTTTTCAGACACACAGATCAGTAAAAAAATTAACTTAATTTGATACCTGTCTCCGTCTCAGCAACAAACTCTCGCAAGATCTCTCAGCAGATATAAACGAACATTCAAATAGTCTTACAGGTGAAATCATGAATTAAAAGTTAAAACTTACATCAAACTAATGCGATGCGAAATCCATCTGCTTTTGTCCATTCACATGAAGTTAATAACACTTCCAGATGAGGCAGAGGGATGGTGGTTCCCTAATGGTCTCTATAGGAGACATGACTCTGCCTACTTAGGAGTCAGAAAGTGTATACAATTTCACACCATCGGCGCAGCGTACAGTGGGGGATCTTGTGTTAATATTGACTATCTTTGGTACATACAAGATGTCCCTCTAGTTCAAGATGTTAATTAGCTGTCACGTATCTTGCTAGCTTTAGCAATGACTACCACTAGGCATTACTTTTAGTGTTTACACAAGCCCACATAAGTTGTGTACTGTTCGCAATTTAGGACATCTGTGCCTTTTCAACATTAAACATTTAGGAGAACCCATTGTACTGTAAAGTTTGTGTTTAACCTGAAGGTGGAAGCTTGCACCTAGCTTGCTACCTTTAGCAATTATTCCCACTATGCATTGCCTGTGTAGATCATGTTATTTCAGCCCCTAACTAGCTAACATTGGCTGTCTCTCTTGCAAATTTATTCGTCATACAGTGACAAAGGCATGACTCTCATTATCCGTGACTCTCATGGAGCTGTGGCTAAAACAACAGGAAATTCTGCTGTCTTATTAATGCCGTTATATGTTGCCAGCATTCTCTGCCAACCTCATCAAATTTTACCGTCCTGGTCTCATCTATTTAAACGACATTGCTGTCTACCGTCTGCCTGATTCCATGTGAATGCAGCATTTCTCATGTAGCTGTTGCTAAAAGAACAGGGAATTCTGCTGTCTTTTATGCTAATTACTTTTGACAAAGTTTTGTCTTCACAATCCAAAAACAGCTGTTTTTATGTCTGCAGGTGCAGATTTCAGACCCAAATCTTCATTCTGTACCTCTGTTTGAATTTTTCTAAAACCTGGTTTTGTTTTGTTTGGGGTTTTTTTGTTGTTGCAGGAAGTGCATCAGAAGAACTCAAGTCGAGGCAACACGGGGGGCCGAAATTACAGAATGTAGGGAAGGAGCGAATGGACAAATGCCCAGCGACTTGGGAAGAGAGAAGGGAGTGGCCTTACCTGGTACCCCTGCGGAATGGTTCACTGTTAAACAAAACAAAGAGGAGGCTAACAATGGTCCGAAAAGCTCTTCACAATGATTGAAACCTGAGAGCTAGGTGGTGTTTAAGGGTTTGATGAGGGATCTTGTGATTATTTTATACACTGCACCATTCCATATCGGGAGGAATTCTTTGTTAATGCAATGTAACAGACTAGTTTAGCTGCTGAGACACGAACAAGAGCTTATTATACCTCCATGTGTGAGCTGCAGCATCCCCTGGCTCCAGGAAAGGGGGGAACGGATCTTGGCTTCAGCCAATCAGAGAGCGGCAGGCTGTGTTTGAGAATGAGTGGTCCATCCTGTCCCCTGAACTTTATGGAGGTAAATCCTTTTACTCTGAGAGAGTGGATTCATTTACTCCTTTTGGTAAGACAGGATACTTTGTCACCGGTCACATATAACAGTTACTCCTCCAGTAAAATAATCTGATTTTCTTACCTTCAGAGTTTGTGTTCATGCACCACGCATTACCGAGGATATTGAGAAAAACCAGGGGTTGCTTTAAAGCACCGAGACCAGGTGGTTCATTATCAGACTTTAAACGTTGTTGTAGTTATTTTACCCTGAGCCCGAGTCAAATCCCTACATCTCATTGACTGAAGGCAGTGTTTCTTCTGTCTAAGTGGAGTCCCTTGAAGGTTTAAGTCCAATCCAAATCCCTCCTAAGCCTCAGGAAGTGTTGAGAACCTGAGGTCTGAGTCTACAATCCAAACACTTCTATAACAACAGATCAAGCACCATTAGAGGGGATTTGAAGGAACACTGGGTACAACAAAAACAAGGCTGTGCTTTTGTCCTGTTTTCAAGAGACAGAGAACGAAATTAACCAGAAGCTAAATCGAATTAAAGTTTTTTGGCCAGACTTTGCATGGTGCTTGTTTGGTTGTCAGAAATGGGTCATTCAGTGGATTCAAAGTGCAGTTGGCATAAGTCAACGGAATAAGTCAAATAGCGACAATCAGGCAAAATGTTTGTCTGCGTCCTTTTCACATGTCACCACCATGGCCAAATCAGGTTTTTGTCAACAATCCAGTCACCAGTGATCAACATTTGAGTCTGATTGGAGGCCTGTGTTCAAGGTTAAATGCAAGTCATGAAAGTTTAGTCACAGCAAGTCAACAAACGCTCTACCAGAAGTAACGAGGAAAAACTTTTTATCGACTCTTGAAGAACTCACAATATGTTTCCAAATAAAGCAAAAGCTGGAGAAGCTCAGACAGTAGCCACATAGATGTAAAGTTTAATGATTGATCAGTCTTGGCTCATTATATTTTGTTAGTTTAGAGAGGCCGAGAACTTTGTTACTTCAGTTGTCGCTTGGACTGCATTTGCTGCCATCATGGCGAGAGTACAAGGAAACTCCACACCGTTCGTTGCAAAATTCCGCTGAGGAAACAGTAGATTAGATGATTTGGTCAATACTTCAAATCAAAGTGACAAGTCCTTGAGATGTGAAATAGGGGCACATATTTACCAGTATACAAACACGCATACAAAGCACCCACAGTGTAAAGGAGAGTTGTGTAACTGTGAGCAAGGGTAAAACACACAAACAGTTCTGAGAAGTCCTTGCATGAGGACTGATGGTTACTGCTGTTTGTTCAAGCCTCCATGTGGATTTACATAAATTTTATCTCACAAACCGCCCAAGACATCTCATCTCATCTCTGGCTCTGCCTCTTCTGCCTGTGTATAATCAAACAGTACTCCCATTTATGTTAACCTATGCATTACTATCATTCATTGTACATGATGGTTTCATATAACAAAACTGTATTAAGAATCCTATCCACTGTATAATGGTGCTATTTTGTAGTTTGTTACTTGCAAGAGATGACTAAGACAGACAGATGGCAGGGCTTACATTGGAGGTCTTCCCTTTTGCACAGCCTTGTGGCCACCATTTTAATAGTGTTTTTATTTTTAAGCTGTTTCAATAAGGTAGTAGTGTAAGCGAGTAAATGTATCTGTGTGAAATCTGTGAATGCATGGAGATTAAAAAAAAGAGAAAAAAAGAAAATACCATGTTGTGGTCCCAAGAAGGCAAAATGCTATTTTTTCTACTGTTTTTGAATTATTTTCTCAATATAGATCCCTTATGCCAAATAACTTGACAAAAGTACTGTGAACTGTATTCTTCCAATTGTATTGAGATTGTTAAAATTCATGATGTGCTTTTGTCTGTCCTGAGATGTGTGTGTATATGCACTTCACTGGAAGCCAAGGTATTGATTGTTAAAAACACTCAACGCGAGACTACGTAACCTTTGCTGAACAGCGGCCACTGTGGCAACAAGTGGTAATTACACAGCATTTAAATTTGCCTTCATTTCCCGAGAGTCTTTTGAGGCAGGTGCTTTAATGGCATCATTACCTGTGACATGCTAAAATGTCATGAAAGCACAAGCAGAGAAGAGCCATAAGGTCAGCAAATTCACTAAAAAATTTCACAAAGCCTCGAGCTTAAAGAGAAAGTTCAGAATTTTCCATCTACTTACTTCAAATACCACTTTCATATCTTTCTGTTGAATAACTCTTAAGCTAACAGGCTGTTAGCTCAGCTTACAAGGCCTCTAAAGCTCATAAACTGACATTAAGAATTGACCTAAAACCACTTGGTGTCATTATTACACCTTTTTTATTCATCAAATAAGATGTATGCATTAAAGTGTGAGCTCTAAAGGTGTTTGTAGGCAGGTTTTTTGCTTTGAACAAATCAGGCTATCTGTTTTGCTTATGTGTTGCCTACTCTGTTCCGATGACAGTAGCTAGCACTAGCTCCAAAAGTCCCATTAAGTCACAGATGGCATCATATACACGTTTGCATATTGACACCATAAAATTTCAATTTCAGTGATCCCAGGGGCTTGTTGCTTTCTAGAAATAAAGTTGCTAAATTTTGCATGAATGTCTCCAAGTTTGCAAAACTGGCCTCCTGTCTTCAATCTTTATGCTAGGCTAAGCTAACTGGCTTCTGGCTTTAGCTCGATGTTTAGTGCACAGGTGTAAGTGCGAAATCAGTATTCTCACCTGACTCTCTGCGATTCAAAATAAGAATATTTCCCTAAAAGTTCAACTGTTGCTTTATGTTTGCCAACATTAGCTAACATTAGCCTGCAAGCTAGTAGTCATACCAGAACAAATAAAGCTGTGGTGACAAAACCCCTGAGTGAACGGAATTGAGCAAGGGTGAATTAGCCTACTTTGCTTCTGAATTCAACTTTTCATTTGTAAGAGAAAATTATTACTTTGAGAAGTTGCATAGTTTCGCTTTTGGAATAAGCCAGGATTTGTTTTGTTTTGGTTTTTTGACCAAAACCTTTATTAGCAGCTCTCTGAAATTAAAACTTATTTTCCACGATTAATTTAAGTGTGTTTTTTTCATCTGTTATGAATTAGGTTTTAAAAGGGGAATTTTAAAATGGACTTTGGTGTTTATTTCTTTAAAAAACAGTCGGCCTGGCGGCTGAAATTAAAATGAAGCTGGATGGAGAACAAGTCTGGTCCTTCCAGATCTTCAGATATACAGTACAAACCAAAGACTTTTTAATGAGAACAAAGCCTCTCTTAGCGTTATTATGTCATTAACTAAACCCAGATCATTATCGATTGGCATCATCTTTGTCTGAACTGCACTGCAGCTACAATACACGCTTCACGCACTGTCTCTGGTACCTGAAATACAGCTTGAGTAAACAGATCGCAAAGTGAGCCAGACAGAAGTCGCTCAGTGTATCTGGTGTATTTGAAGCAGCGATGAAGAAACGCTACAGCAAACGACTTCATATCGCTATCAAATCATATGAAAATGTCTGTTTGTCACCTTCATGAAATAATCAGTGAAGCCTAAAATGTGTGAGTTGGTGAGACATTCACGACTCTGTGAGGTGTTTATATGAAAAATGTCATTTCCTGAAGCTCACTGTCCAAGAAACTGTTTGATTACAGCGCTGTTATTAATGGTGCTCGATTGCCTTCTGTAGAAAAAAAAATACTGACAAATTGTTCACCATTCCTGCTGAATAAACCACTTGTCAACATCACAAAAATGGCTGGAGCGTTATTCATGCAGCATGCACATACACTCAGAAAACCTCTGGGGAAGCATCATCCTGTAAAGACATTACTTCCTCTATTACGTAACATCACACTGGTAAACTCTGTATGGCTTTTACAATATGAGGAAGCCGGTGAATTGAGACACATAAATGGCAGATCTTCTACAGGAAAGATGCACATCATTTTCATGCATTTCGGCTATAGATGAAGCCATAATTCAAGCTGAGGCTCTGTGCATCGTGCAGAATGAAACTGAGCATACTGTGTGTGCTGAATGACAAAGTGATACTTCCTAAGAGGTGGCTGGGTCTGCCAAAGCAAACAGAGCGGGGTGTGGTGCACCCTGAAGCCAGAGCTGCATGTTCAGCTCTTTGGAGGATGCTCACAGTGACAGCACCAAGCTTACTCACTCACTGTCAGCTCTTTTTAAATGGATATAGAGACAACAATCAAATCCTGAAAAGCTGGATCTCTGGCCGATGCTCAGCAGACGGCAGCTATCAGAATTTGGAGCAGCGGGAAAGGCTGGCGGAGTCCAGGTCATCCTGGCCCTCCTGGATGTTATTTCATCCGTCTCTATGACTAATACAGAATCAATTATCTCACCCTAATGGTCCAGTTGCAGACTGCAAGCTTGCAAGGTTTAGAGTTTAAATAAATCAGAGTGAAATTGTGTGCAGAGAGGCCTGGTCGGGGACCAAGCCACAACTAATAAGCAATAATCAAAGTGTAAACGGCTGCACAGTATCACCCAGATTTAATTATTATAAAATACAAACCCCAGGATGTCTTGAAAATGGTCTGTTTATCGTCTTATGCGTGCTAATTTTGGATTCCACACTGACTCGAGGAGTGCACACAAGGAAGTTTGATTAACCTCAGGAACCAGGACGGTTCTGGAGAGAACACAATCCGTTCTCATTGATGTCAATGAGCTCAGGATCTGGTGCATTTAAGGACACCAATTTTGGACCGAGCCCTGAAACACAAGCCCTCCACACTCTTCAACTCCTCATTTTACGCACGCAATTGTCTTTTGAATGACCTTGCGGTCGGTTTTAATACACTCACCAATTTTACTACTTATTCTACTGGTTGTTTTACAGGCAAAGTGGTTGCAAGGCTTCATCAGTCTTCAACCGTTCATTTTTATTTCCAACTGGACACACAGGATTTCACTTTGCTGGGTTTAACTGTTGTCAACTCAGCATTTGTTGTCTCTAATCCCAAATACTCTCATATTCTGAGGCTAGCATCCAGTCTTGGCTTGTGATGAGTTGATCATGACAAATTTACAAGTGGCCTTGTGTCACATTTTATTGTCATAGTGAGCCAAGGCCAGATGTAAAAGGAAATATAGACACAAGAGTCCAACAAGAGCACTGTAAGCCTCATGCTACAACAGGAATGTTAGTAGTTAGATTAAAGCGTGTGTGAAAAAAATGTGTCTAAACCATTGGAGGAGATTCTCCCTCTTTCTCGATTTCAATCGACAGTGGAAATTCACTGAGGCTTGATTATAGCAGGAGAGAGTGTTGGCTCAGCTGTGTGCTTTAAGAACCCATGATGTCAGAGCCTTATTTTCCTTGGAGAGACTCTCATCAGCTGCATTGTTCCAGGAAACCATGGTCTGTTCTCTGGGCAACAAAAAAAATCCTGCCCAAAATGCGGCCCCCCCAGCCCCCTCCTCTTTGCACCCGCATCTCTGCTGAATGACGCACGCCGGCCTCTGGCACAACTCGAGCCTCTGCAGCACAAACACACAGATATCAAACATCACGCGTGGAGCATCGGCTGCAACCAGAGCTGTTTCACCTCAGCTGCGACACGGTTTCTGTCTTCTGTCCTTCATATTTTCTACTAGAAGACGAGTGTTGGTGATGAAAGACGGCGTGTTAATACAAGACGAGGAAATTATGAGTTGGCCCTCAAATTATTATAAAACAATGCTGCTACTGATGTCATAGGGCCCAGACTTCTGAGGTCTCTTTACACTCAGAGCTGTAGGCGGTGTGATTGAAATACTGCACCGGCAACTGACAGGTGATGCAAGCAGCTGACAGAGCTGATGAATAAACTACTCTGCAGCTTCCTCGAATTCAAAATTTAAACCACGCACAAGGCCAAACTGAATCTGGACACAAATACGGCTGCTTACAAACAGGACTAATGATAAATCAGCAGCAGCACAGGCAGTAGATGAATAAACTTTACTGGCATCTGTTGAAGATTTTACCAGCTGTGTTGTGGAAACATAATGATTTAGTAAATAATGTTCATGAATACCCACTGAGGCACATCTGGTGCTCATTGAGATTATTTGGCTTTTTTTTTTTTTTTTTGCTAATGCTCTTCGTTAGATAATTATGTTAATGATCTCAGTCACAACATAAAGACTACACCACTTTTTACAGTTTGCTGAGTCTTCTCGACAAATTCTAAGGAAGCTGACAGAGCCCAGGAGCTTCGGATTAGGTGGACTTGCACTGATTTGCAGCGTGTCTACTGTCTTTATCGGTGCATTAAAACAGCCTGTATTAGGAGAAATATGGGAAAAGGGAGGGAGAGATTATCAGAAAGAGAGAGAGAGCGAGAAAGGTTACAACAACAGAGCATGAAGCTCACAAGTTCAGTTGTGCTTCTGCTGGAACGGCCATGCCCCTGCGGACAAGTTCAGTCCTTCAGTAGAAGTCCTCGCCCTCCAACAATAATACTTACAAAATGAAGGCTGACTGCTCCAAGTAAAATCACTTCAGCTGAGTTCAATAGCTATTATTCATGTCCTGGTTCTCCATCCTCTGTGCTAC
>JAQFJA010000015.1:16808604-16821214 GCA_029874485.1 Naso brachycentron
TTTACACCGAGACCAAACAGGTGCAGGGAAAGTTGCAGCGGTGTTAACTGGTCCTTCTCAGCTCGACTCAAGCCAGCTGACGCCGTCAAACGCAACTCAGCTTGTCAAGTTGCCAGAGGCCAGTTTTAGCCAATCAGCTTGAAGCGATGTCACCTGTCGCTAAGATTTGCAGCATAGAGCAGCCAATCATACTTGCCAACGTTGAGACATTATAAGAAATCGGGAGCAATACGGGAGAAATGTGAAACCAGGAGGACACCAGGAGAGGGCAGTGAAAAACAGAGTCAGGGAAATTAACAGGGAGGGTTTGCAAGTATGCAGCCAATAGGAAAAAATACTCTCTAAAATGACCTGTGATTGGTTGAAAAGAACCCGTCACAGTCTGAATACAGAGCCGCGGAGAGGTGCAGAAGTCTAGTGTTCTTTCAGACCACCTGAATTACAACATGCTGAAAGGTTATTATGGAGTTCTTGCATGATGACACCAAAGATAAACTGCCTACATCAGCTTTAAATGTTCAGCATGAGCATAACTTTGAGCCTCTGGTCCAACTCTTGGGGAGAAAGCCTGTGCGCATATTTCCCAGAATGTCAAACTAACCCCCTGAGCTATTTTAAAGTCCCACTGACGTAGATATTAAATTATTCTCGAATATTAGGAAAAGGCGATAAAGGCCTTGCTTAGTAGAGCTTAAACCTACATCAATAACCATAGTACTCAGTGTTGTTGTTCAGTGGCGTCCCAAACATTTCCCAGCGCTGCTGTCTGACTCAGTTATCAGCAGTTTTCAACTCCTACGTGTTTGCTCTTTGAGCTGTCGTCAGGTCTGTGTTTACCCAGCCGTCACTGGCACAACATACAATACACTGTAGGTGGAGGAACACAGAGACTTAATGAGAAGTCTGTGATTGACCGACATTCATGCTGCTTGTCACACGATACCTGATGGCCTACATGACTGCCAGAGACAGAGGGACAGTCACTCTGCAGCAGCTAATCCCATGCATGCTGACAAGTTGTTCCTCATATGTATGTTTGCTGTTTGTAATGCAGTTCACCTTCGTCGTCAGTGTCATACAGAATGTAACATATGAATTTCACAAAAACTTCCACTTATCAACGGGTCAGTGGTTCAATCCTCAGCTCCTTCTGTCTGCATGTAACCTTGAATCCCCTCCAGTGGCTGCTCCATCAGTGTGTGTGAGTGTGTATGTGTGCAGGTTGGCACTTTGTATAGAGGCCCCAGCCATTAGTGTGTGAATGTGTGTGTGAATGGGTGAATGCTGACTTGTATTGTGCTGCACTCTGAGTGGGAAAAAGACTAGAGAAGCGCCATACAAATGCAGTCCATTTACCATAACTGTTTTCACAGGCTGAATAGTACTCCTAAATTCAAATTCAAACAACTTTATTGGCATGACCATAATGAAAAACACAGTTTTGCCAGACCATTGTATAAATAAGTGTTGACAAAAGATGTCTAAATGTATACATTTCTCAATGTACATGTATGAAACTTTAACAGCACAGGTAAACAAACAAACACAAAAAGGAAATAAAAAAAGAATCACATGAATAAATTATAAGTAATTAATTGTTGTTCATGTACAGGATAATTTTAAGTATAGTATATACGTGAGATTAATTTTTAAAAAAAGGATAAAGCGGTCGATGCTCTTGTAAACTAACTGCTGCTCCTATAAATGTCCCACAGACTTAAAGGGAAAATCCCCCACATGTACCTACATGTACCAGGATGCGTTGCATCATGAAAAAACAGAACTTGCTGGGTCTCCAAGGTTGTTATCTGTCGCGTCAAGACATTTATTTAATGTTGCGTAGTTTTCAATAACGAGGTGCTTTGGTCTGCAAGAGCCAGAAAATCCTCTCAACACAAACATGGTGCTGGCTCGCCTGGACTGCGAGGGGAAAGGTGACGGGTGAGCAGTTTGTAGTTCTTCCTGGAACCAGTAACGTCACTGGTTCCTAAAGTTCCCATTAGGTCTTTGAGTTAACTAGAGTAAAATTAGTCCAAAAATGAATTTTCAATTACGTCCGTTGTGTTAGAGTTGAAGGGACTGCTAACATACAACATGAGCAAAAAAAATCTTTTTCTGAACTTTTATCTTCACTCTTTACTTATTTGACCGTTTGACCGTTGTCTGAAAGCTTTCACAGACATGCTCAACAAGTGGCCTCTGTGGGAGGACAGTAAGCTACATGTACATCGATATGTGGCTCCTGCAGTATCACTCTCCACCAGCAGAGGACGACATTCATCCGGCAACCTCTGTCCCATCATTGCCCCCCTCCCTTCTCCACTCAACCTCCTCTCTGTCCCCAGTGACAGCCCCTCCCATCAAAGCCATAACCTCTCTTAATCCCCCCCCACCCCTTGTTGCCGTGGCGACGGCTCAGACGAGCAGGTGATGCATTGACAGGGAGCAGATGGTCCCCTGTGGAGGTAAGCATGGCTGAACAATGCTTCCATATTCATCATAAAGTCTCTCTTACTCTCTCCGTCTCCCTCCTTCAACTGCGTGTACACACATAACTTCAAAGCTAAATGAATCATGCTTGCACACACACACACACACACACACTTACACATATTTGTTCACTGGGGTCTTTCTGGACTGCTGATTGAAACGGCCAACATGCTGATGGTTCTGTCAATACAGCAGAGTTTCTGCAGACTGAGAGAGGTGTTTGGTGGTTTGTGGACAGGTTTTGTGATAAATAGATGCTCGTCCATTCAGAGGGAGCTAGTTTACAGAACCTCAAAGTGGAGACGGGAAAAGTAAAGACAAACAATGGAGTTTCCTTGCCTCGGCCTCCCTGCGCTTGTCTTCTGCAGGTGTTTTCAGGCTTTTCGCCGCAGTAACTCACCCCTCTAAAGAAGCTCCTTCTTTAGCCCCTGTCTCCCCTGGAGATAAAGTACAGACACCCCACTCTCCCTGTCTCTTTCTTTCAGCTAACTCCTGAATAATCCAGCAACAATACATGGCTGTGAGGCGGTGTGCAGCGATTCGCCGGAGGCCTGACTTGTTTTGGGGTGCAGCAAGGGCGGGGGAATGGCATTATGGAGATCAGCTAATGCATGTAAAACACTGCATCCATTTTTTTTTTTTTTTTTTTTTTTTTGGTGGAGAGGGGGAACAAGTGGTAAAGAAAAAAAGTGTGCAGCACAATAGAGGCCTCGGAGCGCTACGCTTAACCCACCACACCTGGAGCACACAACGGGGGGTGAGAGTGGCAGCCCACCTCCCCCCTCCTGCCTCACCCATCATCACCGGCAGCAAAGCACCTATCAATACAGGCTGTAAAGAGTTTGCTTGGGCTTCAGGAGGAGGAGGGGGGCTGCCTGTATTCACGGCCTGACTATGATAAAGACGCACAGTGAGGAGCCATTCAAGAGCCCTGTGCCCATAATGGAGTCACTAATAGGTGCCTATTCAGCAAGAAAAGTGTTTTCTGGAGGAGAAAAAAAAAGTTTTAGGGAAGCAACAATCACTTTGTCTGCTGCCTTGTGTATGTAAAATTTATGCAGCGCTCCACCCCTCCACCCTTTTCCAACTCTTTTTGCTGTCTTTTTTTCTTTCTTTAAAGAGCGTCGCCAGTGAATAGGCGACATGCATAGTTTGGAGTCTTCCTTTCATCCTTACTCGAAAATAAATTGAATGGTCTGTCCTCGAGTGAGTCCAGTCCAGCGGCAAAAGAAAAATCTTAAAAACAGGAATACGCACTCTCTCCTTTTTCACCTCCCTCTCTCCAAAAAAACTGCCATATTCACAGGTGGCCAACTCTTACTTAAAGTATCTTTGTAATTGTATTTTTTAAAAATTCATACTCTTTTAAACTTTAACAAAATAATGTATAAACTCATGCTTTTTGTATCCGTCTGTATTCATCATTTGCATGTAGGTACTGATGGATGTAAAGCAGCTCATTTAACTATTAAAATGCTCTTAGTGTTTAAACTTTTATGTTTAAGTTTGGGTCAGGAGTCTTTAAAGTGTAAGATGAGAAGGAGCAAACTATTTGAGTAAAACTAGAACTGCTTGTAGAATAAGATGCACAAATTGCAATAATTCATTTATGAAGTGGTATGAAGCCACGTATAAAGAGAGCAACAAAGTGAAGTCTAAAGGGCTGAATGTCCACGATGTTTTTTTTCAGAAATCTATGAACTTAATCTCAATTACCTTTTTGAAAAACACAGTTAAACATTCTAAACCTTTACTTTTACCTTAAAGTAATGTATAAGAATTTCTAAGCCAAACTCTTCTTTAACTCTTTCAAACCACCTTTCATTTTGCTGCTACTATTTAAGTGTATCTTCAGACTGTCTATTACATAACTTATACTGTAAAGCTCCATCTAAATATCCTAAATATGAAACAAAGTACAGAAAAGTATAGTATCCAGTAGTATTTTTACACTCAGAAAACCCTTAATCTGCTTTTCCAGGGCAGCTTAAGTGTGATGATTGACTGCATTGGCGTCATAAATTGTGTAACAGATTTTGAAGTAGTCCTAAATTTCTAACACATCCCTGCCCACTTTGAATTGGTGGTGTAGAAATATCTCATGCAAAATAACATAACTGTTCTTACTTTCACAAATTATTGTACAGTATGTTTAGGATCCAGTTACTCACTGTAAGAAGCTGATCAAGGAAATTCAAGGCCCATGGGTTAGATCCTAAAGTTGCAGTTGGTAACCTCTGCTAACAAGCTAGCAAGCAAATACTAGCTGAAGCATTAGATTTGTTGGGAAGCAACTTCACTGCGGTAGTTTGCGCTGGCTCGTGTTTTATTTCATTTGTTGTCGCTCACTCTTTAAAATCCAGTTTGAACCAAGACAAAGTGAAAATTGCAGCGGAGTAAACTGGTCCGTCTCAGCTCGAGCTCGAGCCGACTGACGGTGTCACTTGCAAACACTCTATTGTCAGCAGAGGCGATCATAGTGTAAGGCATTAACAGGTAATCAGCTCGTACCTCACCTGTTGTTAAGAAGCACAGCATAGACCAGCCAGTTAAGACAGAGAGTACAGAGAGTGTCACTGATTGGGCAAATAGAATGGGAGCAATTTTTACCAATCCTATGCATAATAGGAAAACAGAGATCTTGTGATACGCACAGACCACTTCACTTATTAACAGCTGTCTATGGGTATCATGACATTTTTTCCAAACAGAACACAGAAAAGTCACTGATGTTTACCCCACTACTGCAGTTTTAATATATTTGCATAGTAATAATACCAATAGGATAACTGCAGATCTGAAAAATGATAAAATTTTGTGACTTTGCAATGTTTGAACTTCAGTTTTTAGCTTGAAAATAAGCTTCCACAGTTATCTGCTTAATTTCAATGTAACATTAAAACTCATTACATCTCTGGCTGATGTTGGCATGACAGCTGCCATCATTTTGCCTCCAGCAACTATATTTGCTGCTGACTCCCCCCGTAGTCCCGAGGCTCCAGGGGAGCAGACCCTCATGGGTGAGCTGACTAATCTTGAAATGCTGGAACCATATTGAAAAAGAGGGCCTGAACTCAGAAATACTGGGAGCATATTGTGCTGCATGTCAAAGGGCTTTGCTGACAGATTGATGAGATGAGGAAATAACGGAGCTAACTGGGGGTCGGGAGGTGGGAGTGGAGGGGGGAGATCCCAGCATGGCATGGCAGCCAGGGTTTGGAGTCAGAGCAGGACTCCCCACAGGCCTGCCGGGCAGAGCCAGTGCAGGTCAACGCTCTTTGATTCTGGGTCCCGCAGCCGACAAAGGGCAGCACGCAGAGGGCAGGGCGGCTTTCCTTAGAGCTGCATGAAAGCTCTTGTAATTGTATTTTTATGTGTTTTGTGAGAGGCTTTGTCAGCTTTTGTGTGCTGATATATGTGTTTATTTGAGTGTGTGTGTGAGAGAGAGAGTGTGGGCCTTTGACATCCAAGTCTTAGGACTATTTCTTAGTCTAATAAAGCAAGAAAACTGAAATTTAATTTCATTTTAATCCTAAAAGCACATAACTTTTATGTTATATTAACAGGGCTGTTCTCTTAAGGCTTGATGTGGCATCCTTAGCCAAGTGGCTAAGCTTCAGCTTTTATATTAGCTAGTCAGTATATTTAGTTTTGGTTTTTTTTCTCCAGTCTAACAGAGAAGCAGCCATAATTAATATCTATGTAGCCTATTAGGAATACGATATCTTGTTTATGTGAAAATGGTTGCCTGTAGTGACAATCTGCAGCTTTAGCATCTTTCAGGTAGACTAATTTTCTTGTTATCCGGCTGGCAACTTTGATGTAACTCTTGCAGTTCTCATTTAGTCATCTTTGGATGCAGCACAAAGCTGTGTTCAGTACAAAAGCTCTAAAAACTTAGTATAGGCTACAGTTAACACCAGATAGCAGTTTAGGCACAGTTAGCCCCTAGCTAGGTAACCTCATTTAGCATTTAGCAGCTAAAGAGCTATATATTTTTCAGGTGTTGATGAACACCAAAGTGAGAGCTTAAAGAGACTAAATATGTAACTTATATTCATCAAGCTGAAACATAGCCATGTTGCTATAACACCTAATGAATGAGTTAGCCATGTTGCTAGCATGTTGGTTGGCATGTTTTGTGTTTATGTCTTGTTTCTGCTGCTCTCCTTGTGACCAAAAATAGTTATGCATGATTAAATTTTGATCCTAAGGACTTTTTTAAAATGCTCATTTTTTCTTTTTACCTCACTTTTTTTATTTTAAAGTTAAAATTCTCATTTATCAACATTAGTGAAAATGTGCCAGCGTGTTAGCAAAGTAGCTAATTTTTAACTGCTAAATGTAAAACTAGCCATTAAGAGAAAGATGTACTTCTGTTCAATCAAAACAAGTGAAAAAAGGTAAAAAAAGTGGGTGAACAGACTAATTCGAGCATTACACAAAGTAAACAATCTGTAACATTAGCACTTTTAATAGCTTTTTTAAATAAGGTCAATAAAAACTATAAAAAATATTGTGAAAAGATAAACAAGCTTGCATGAAAGCAAGTGTCTATTAACTGTCCAAAAGCTCTCTTCATTTTCATCCTTGCCAGAAAAAACTGCGATTTTCTGAACTTCCTTCCCCTCACACAATGCATTTTCTGGCAGTGTCTTAGCAACTGGTATTGTGGCATCTGGATTACCCCAAAAGCAGTGCAGAGCCCCCGTGGGGTCGAACAGAGGGAGCCTTCAGAGTGCTTTAGGAAGGGTGATGTAAAGGAGAGGTAGATCTTGATGTCAGATTGTCCCAAGAAGCTTTAGGCCACGTCACAAATCATGCTATTATGGTTTAAGGATTTTCATGTGTCCTTTTTTTTTAAATTTCTTTGTCAGTTTTAGAGAAATTAACTGAAGCAGATTCTGCAGACGACAAATGTCTCAGGGTTTAAAAGGAGGGGAAAAAAAGATGAATTTTGTGAAGCTGAAATGAGACATAGACTGCAAGTGTTTGGTCCGGTTACCATGGAAAACTCTGACAACTCCTCACTCCCACAGCCCCTGTTAATATTACACCAGAGCATATTTACAAGGTTTTTCACTAGGATAAAGAGCCTCAAACTCAATTCGCACTCTAGATAATAAGCTTTGATTGCAGATACAGATAGAGGGCTGTTCAGAACATGCACACATACAGAAGCACATACACACTCTGCTGAGCTCTGATTTGTGGAATTGATAGGGTCCATTGTTTCCACAGAGCTTGCCACTATATGCCCTGTAATGTAATTAAGGCCAGGAGATTTATGCTTCTGTATAGCAGCCCAGAACCTGATCCGTGTTGTGTCTGGAGTCGGCCTGAAAAGCCTCTCTCTGTCCATCTGGTCCTGATTTCTGTTCTGGCCTCTGTCACTGTGTGGGGCTACAGGGCTATTCACTTCTTAATTGAAAGCTTTGGTTTATTGTAGGCCTTGTTTTTGTGTTTCATGTGGAAGAAACACGAAGTTTAAGTTTATTAGTTCCCTGAAAAATTTTGCAGCCAACTCAGAGAATATTGTCTTGTGTCTTTGCTTTGCCAAGGTAACAATGTGCATGACAGAGTTGCACCAGTTCAGCAGGATGGTAATTATTAACAGCAATCAGCTATTCAAATAGAAAGAATTTCTAGCCTCCCACAGAGAGGCATCGCTCAGTTCCTCTGCCCTGAAATCAACTAGTTACAAAGCGTGAAGTGTATTATTGGAAAGTTTGAGGAAAAATGGCAGCGTTATCTTGTTGCTTCAGGACTTCAGTGGGAAAATCATTCACATTTTGACTAAGAAGATGAGTGAAATGTAAGACTACAGCTCGTTGGACATGTCTGCTGTGGACAGAAGAGGAGCGCCAGAGCCTCACTGGGAAAACAGTCCTTCCAGAAATCAGGATTACAAGCGTCATCGGAGGCTTCTGGCTCGGCCCAGGCATCCCGTCAGCACGAGCACCTGGCTGCCTGAAGACTCCCGCTCGGAACACCACACGCACAGGGTGAGTCCATCCATGCCCACCCAGCTCTTCCTAAAGTCGCAGCTGAACAGCCTGCTGCCGCCACCGCCCACAACTCCTATATACCAAATGAAAGACACGTCAAATGCTGCTGAATGAGCCCCATGTAGAGAACATGAGAGAGAAGATCCATAAGAACGGGAGCATCTGTCCACCTCTCTGACACTAATGAATGTTAAGTAGGTTAGCTGCTGGTGTGCCACAGTCCCACAGGTCATTGTGGCTGGTGGTGGCAGCGGGGCTGCGCTTTTGTCAGGGTGCGCCAACCCCCTGTGAGACATCTAGAATGGCTGGAGCGCTTACTCCTGCTCACAATTCCAGCACCAATAGTCACCATATTGATCCCCCTTGCTTGCAGATTAAAGCATAAAAGGACCTCTGTCCTGCCAGTGGGGGTCCCCACTGCCTCTCCGAGCTCATTTCAGGGTCACAGAGCCCTTGCAGCCCCCTGACCCGGACCCTGACGTGAACACACACAAACACCGGTGCGTGGCAGGACAGAAACCTTTCCAGGGATGAACCCCATTAAACAGGATTGGTCGGATGCTCACATTCACGGCTCATTATAGCTGACCCCGGGCTTTCTCTCCCTCTCAATCTGGGTGCTCTCCTATTCTGTGTCTGCCCTGAACCTGGCCAAAGCCATGCTGAGGTGGTCACTCTCGCCTTTTGTTTGCTATTGATAGCTCGGCCGTTTGCTTGATTGTTTTCTGGACGGGATCTGCTCATCAGTTGTGTTGGACTGCATTGTCGAGTTCCTGTGGTGTGCTTTCAAAGTTTTGTCCAAGCTTTAGAACTATGCTGCTTCTTTGTCTCAAAGGCCTTGTTCAGACTGCAGACAAATCTGTTTTGCCTCTAAAATCTGATTTTTAACACGGACTGTCCACACATTTGTCATTTGCAAGTGTTGCGTCCGGCACCCCAACTTGTCTGTCAAGACACTCCTTTCAGGTGTCCAGTATCCGTGAGGTGGCACAAAAGTCACTCTGATAACCAATTTGAGCGAACAGAGCATCTAGACTGAAGACGCATCTGTACAGAACAGATTTGGATTGCGTTTCAAACCACCTTGCCATGTGGTTTGGATCTGATTAGCAAAAGTCATATTTCATGTGGTTTTATTGCTGTCCTGACTTCCTGAAATCAATCTGGACACAATCTGGATATGCCAAAAATCCAGCTTGTGCTGGCAGTCAGAACAAGGCCCAAGTTTGTTATGTTCTCATCAAATCCGGCCACTGACTTACATGTTGCAGTCTGAAGTGTCGCTGCTGTTGCTGCGGTGGCAGAACTGCACTGTGAGTGTACGATGTTTGGGTTATCAGGGTTGGCAGTTGCAGACAGATGAAAGTAGTCTGTCTCAAGTGGAAGTTATTCAGTCTCGAAGCACCAGTCAGAAAGTGGTTATGAGACAGGAGCGCACCGCTTCTGTCAGACCTCCACCGTCTGCTAGCTGTGTTGAATGATTAATTCAACACTGCAGGAATTATTTGCTACCTCATGACTTAAATCATAAAGTATGTAAAAGTGAAAATACATTATGAAAGTGGATTTTTAGCTCTTGCACCAAGCTTGCAAGAGGAATTTGTTGGCAATCCACTCAGAATGTGATAAACATGAGGATTTAATGGATATTTAAAGCTGCTGTTATCATGTTTTTGGATAGCGTCATATTAATGACAAGTGAAAATATGAAATTTGATGAGTCACAGAGAGCTATCACCAGAATTTAAAGCTCCCCTTGATGTTATGTAGCTTTATGTGAATTGTAGCTTGCTTTCACAGCATTGTTTTTAAAAAGTGAGCAGGTAGCAGCTAGCTGTGGAACATAGCATAGCATTTAGCAGCTGTAGAGTCAGATATTTTCCTCAGGAGACGATAAAGACCAAAAACAGAGTTGAAACAGATTGAATTATGGACTTGCGAGTCAACAGAAACCAAAATTTAGATATTAACCTTTATAAATGTAATTTTATGACCGTTTCAGCATTTGAGCTCTTTAAAAGTGAAATCCTGTAAACATATTTGATACACAGGTTTACAAGTGAAGAGCTGCAGTAATGGCAGCTTGTTTGTTTCTGCTTTTCACACAGATTTGTCCCTATAACGTGTGTAAATGTGTCCTTGTTGCTGACCTCACCAGGATGCAGCACTGATCTGTGGCTCTCTGTTCAATGCCTGCTCCCCTAATTAAACGTTGATTAAATGCCTATTAATGTGCCCTGACTCACTGACAGGGTGTAATCAGGTGAAACAGAATTAATAAATCATCCTCTGTGGTGCTCAGGAGAGAAGGAAGAGCTCCCCTGAGAAAGACAGACAGATGGCGGCAGGAGCAGGCTAAAAGAGGAGAAAGCGGAGTGGGAGAGAGGATAAAGCAAAGACCAGCCACCACTTTGGTGATTAGCTCCAAATTGGTAATTTGATCTAGCCCGTTCCACCTACTCATTATTGATAAGACTGACCATATTTGACCATATTTCCCCCTGCTGGCTCAGACCAGCAATACAGCACTTCCTGTCTGCCAGCCCACGCCGCTCTGCACCCAACAGATCTGACAGGAAGTACCTTGAGGTGGAGTTTGTGTGGAAAAGGGGGCACAGTGGAAATCCCATCTGCTAGGAATCTGCCTAATCTCATCATCTGAATTGAACAAGGAAAAGAGGAGCAGCAATCACTTTAGACAAACCCAATATGGGATTATGAGTTGTTCTTGTGATGATGGGTCAAATGCTGACATCAAAGGCAGAAAGAGGCCGTTGATTAATGCAATTTGTTTCAGCTAACAGAACACTAGCCATATTTAGGAACTATCCTCCAAATAATTCTTATCTTGATACTTTATGTATGTTATTTTATTCTTGAAAATATTTTTTTGACCATATCATGGCTGTTTAGATGTGTTCCATTAATTAGTTGTACTGGAACACTTGATTGTGTCACAAGATCTTCTCCAGTTGATGATGAAAGTTCATTCTTAATCTTGAAAACAGATTTATTTTATTTTATTTTATTTATTTTTAATGAACATTTTAAAGACTAGCCTATTCTCCAAAGGCCTAATCCAAATTCACCAGAAAAGAACATTTTAATGTTTGAGGTAAAAAATTAAAAAATTCTATCTGCTGAAAGACACTATTTGTGTGATACCATCGGTGTTGGGGAACGTTACTTTTAAAAGTAACTTATTACATTACAAAATTACTGCCATTGAAAAGTAACTTGTTCCATTACGGCATTACTCTCTGGAAAAAGTAACTCCTTGGCGTACTTTTGTGTTACCAAAAATGAATAACCCTTTGTCATCCCTCGTGCATGTTGTTTTATAATCAACCCCTCTTTTAAATATAATTACTCTATCATCTTTACACATAATCTTTTCCATAATCTCTAAATTCATAGAAGGAATGACAGAAACAGTGTCACTTTTACTGCTCTTTGTTAATGGTTGACGCTGTCCCTTCTGCCATACCACCTCACTCGCTTAGCTGCCGCAACGTGTGCACTGATACAACTGCAGCACGCAGCCAGGTGGCCGCCTGCCTGCCTGTCATAAAGTATAAGAGAAACAGAAACAGTGTGAATTTGTGGTGAATTTTATTTTCTTGTGGCAAAAAGGTACAGGAATAAACGATTAAAAAAAGTAAAATAAAAAAAATAAAAAAAACTGGCTACTTTTTTGAAAACCTAACCGAGTACTCGAATTGCGTGTGAGGTTACTCGTTCCATCAAAAAGTGATCCAAGTAACCCATACGCTGGATATGATCAAATGTCAAAAAGTCTTTATGGCAAAACTAAAATTCTTTTCTGAGCAGCTAAATGTTAGCTTACCTAACGTAGGTCTTCTTGATGCAAGCAAAAGAATAAATTTTGTTGTTAATATTTGCAAAGGCTAAGTTTCACTTTAAAATTACAAAGGAAAAGACTTTTATAATGACAACTGACTTGTTTTTTTTAATGTAATGTTGTTAAGTTGGCCTAAGGTTAGCAAGACAAAGCAGCTAACTTTAGCCTTAACTGTGATAGCATCTAAAGCTAGCATACACTGTGGATGCACTATTATGGAAAGAGTTTTTTTAAGTAACCTGTAATTTCA
>JAQFJA010000015.1:16842878-16854584 GCA_029874485.1 Naso brachycentron
TGATTATCTTGACAGTTTTTACTGCTCCTTTAAGTGCGGCCTTTGGTAATTACAGCTTGAGGGCAGAGTTTCTTGCCGTGTGTGTTGGAGATGAGATGAGTCTGCTTCTGCCCTGAAGTCTGACTGTAACGGTTCACTCAGACCTTCCTCACTCGCCTGAGGGGCTTCACTCGTGGAGGTCCTGGGTTTGTGGTGGGAGTTTTCCACTTGTCAGAGTGTAAAACCTGAAACAAAAGCCACTACAACATCCAGTCAAGATTTAAAGTCTGATAGCTGCTTCAGAAAGCTGAGCTTTTCTTTAGCTGTCAGCTTCACTGGTGTTCTTTATTTATTTACATCCATTAGTTATCAATCTAATCTACATCCCTGAGATTTCCTGAAACCACAAGTGGGTAGATTGCAATTTTATGCGTTTTGTGTGTACAGCAAGAAAATTTCTTCTAGTACAATTTTGGCAATCAATAACACAATCTGCTAGTATAACATAAAAAATCTACCAATATGTGTAAGAAAAACAACAGCATAAGTTTGAAATACAAATGGGTCTCTTCAACTAGTTTTCTCTTAAAGAGATTTTGAAATTTTGGGAAAAAAGATTGATGCCACTCTGATTTTGGATATGAAGCTAAAACCAGGAAGCTATAGCTTAGTTTATCTTAATTTAGCATGACTGGATGCTCCTGGATGAAACAGCTAATCCAACTCAATCCAAAGTTAAAAAATGCACCAAAGTTTAATAATTAATTGAGTTTATATTAACTTTTAATCATAATTTCTTTCTTTGTTAAATCTGTACAAATAAAAAGTTCAGACTGAAAATTTTGCAGTTTTATGGGTGTTGATGGAACGTACTAGCTAAAAAACAAAAAAAAACAAACAAAAAAACACTAGCTAGCCAGCTGGCTGTGCTAATTGTTTCATGTAGATTTGTATTAGCTAACAGATATCCAATCTGGTATCAGTCTTATTATCTAACTTTCAGTGAAAAAAAGAAAAACAGATTTCCGAAATATTGAACTGTTCTTTTACCTGATGTTTTAGGGCGCACTCACACTAGGCAATCCGTACCGTGCCTGAGCACATTTGACCTCCAAAGTCCAGTTTGTTTGGCTGGTGTGAACGCTCCGTTCCGTACTCAAGCACAGCACACTTTGCTGGCCCTGACACGGTTGGAAGAGGCGGGCTTCGGCACGGTACGGATGCATGTGCACCAGCACAGGCACAGAGCGCTGACATCATTGTGACTGTTTGTGGAGGATTCATCTTAAATTCAGGCAGATAGCAGCAAAAAGTCCAGATAAAGAGCAGTGGAAAATCTAAGACTATATTTTAGATCGCTGATACCAGAGAGCAATTTAAAACAGTTATTAAAAGATGAAAAAAATGACGGGTTGCACTCCATAGATCAGGTAACTCAAGTGTGCTCAGGCACATTTAGACTGGAGAGTGCAGGCCAGTGGGGTAGAGGGAAGGGGGGACAATCGTGCTTTGGCACGGTACGGCACAACTGCGCCAAGTGTGAGTGCACCCTTAAATATTACTGGAAACAGGGTTTCAACACAACACTTCGCGTCAATTACCAGCTGTATATTAAAAACAGATTAAATATCCTACTAAAAACAGATCATTTACTAGACAAAAATTTATCTATATATCTTGCATAAGAAAATAAAAAACTTAATCATCCTAAAAGAAGATGATATAACTTTATCTGCTCCTCTGTGTGCTCATTTAATTCTCCCAGTTGTTTAATTAGCTAGTGTTCATACACCTCTTTGCTGTTTCCTATTATTTCCTAATGAGACAAACCCACTGTGCCCACACATATCATTAAAGTTACATCTATTCCTCATCATCATCATCATCATGATGATCATCATCATCATCATCATTGTGTTTATCATCATAACATAATACGCCCACTCTGTGCTGTTGCAGGACGCTGTGGCACAGCAGCATCACGCTACTCCGAGCTCAGCTGCAATCAGTCTCATGTGTTTGATCAGCTGGAGGCCATCGCCCCCCGATCTGCTTCCTGTTCCTCTCTAGACGAGCCAGCAGACTCGTCTGGATGCCCTTCACCTGATACAGGTAGATGCAGAAACACACTCCACTATATCCTGCAGTCTGCAACCAAGCCAATCACTCTGGCCCCGATTAAACTGTCTTGCCAACTGCTGTGTTACAACAAAATTCAATACAGTCATTCATGGTTCCCAGAGGATAAATCCTGTTGACTTCAGTGACTTTTTTTTTTTGCTTGCGCCTCCTGCAGGTTCACATTTGTGGGTTTGAGTAAAGTGTCTCTACAATGATGGGAAGTTTTTCATTGAAAATTTGTTTAATTGCTAATGTTCCCTTCAGCATGAACTCTAATAAGCTTGACCTTAATTGAATGATGTCATCTGGTCAAAATTTTGTCAGACACCCCACAAAAACATTTGACATCACCATTAGCCTTAGCTGCACTGTGTTGCTAGTGTAGTTCTGTCTTAATGAGTCAGCGTTAGCATGCTAATATGCGTTGTGAAAATGGTGAACTTTATATGCTGAATCAGCATGTTGGAAATATAATGGTTGGCATGTTTAGCATGCTAATACTAACATTTAGCTCACGGAGCCACTAGTGTTGCTACATATTCTTGTTTTTCATTATTTTGTTCATGTTTTTTTAAATAAAATATCATAAACAACGAAGAATAGCCACAAGTTTAAAAGAGACTAACATAACATGTTGCAAATGCTTGTTTTGTCTGACCAATTTTCCAAAATTGACGTTTTCAATAATTAATTAATCAATAATTAGAGCCTGTAAAACAGAGAAACAAAAAATGTTTGGCATTTTTTCCTGATTAACCTGATGGTATTCCATCAACTTATTGTTTCAACACTATAGCTGAATTTTCTTCTTCGTTATTAGATTTACTTCTACATCTCAGTTCTTTTAATTAACGTTTTATAATTGGCTTGAAAACATAATATTAAGGTTGTGAGGGTTAACTAGTGACTTTTTTCTAGCTCCTTTTTAATAAATTTTGACAAAAACATAAAAATGATAAGACTGAATGTTATAACTGCTAGCATTGTGTTGTTCTTAATGTTATATGTTTGTTGTTGTGTTGTCTTATTGTGGCTTTCTTTCATGTCTCAATCAGACGTGCTCGCTTTCCTCTGTGACTTCTGCCTTGTTGTAGACGGGGACGGGCTTATCTCAGCACTCACTGTGTCATGTCTTTGTATCTGCCAGTGTTGGCCAACAAAAGCAGAGTAGATGTGTGTGTGTTTGTGTGTGCATGTGTTAGATAGCATGTGTAAATGTGTGTGTGTGTGTGTCCTGGAGGTGGTTCAGTGAGCCACTGACAGAAAAATTAGCCAATGAAGACTTCCTCCACCTTATAGTCCGCTAATCCCTGACAAGGTGTTTAACCTGCTTGCTTGACCCGGACCTCCATCTGACCCTGGTGACCTTTGCCCCGAGGATGTGGAAGGATCAGGGCAGCCGCTGCCACGGCAACCACAGCATGATAAAATCAAGTCAGGGCTCAACCCAAAAAGCTCTGCCAAATGTGAGCTAATGCTGCAGACTGATGTTATCAGACTAACAAGAAGCACAATTTACATCTGTATGGAGTGAGGCTGATTTAAAGCTTCACTGAGCAGGACATTTATTGGAAAGTACAGATAACTTATCAGACTCCATCACAAAGTGGCACAACTGAGAAGAATATTTCATCTTTAAATAGATACGGGGGCATAAATCGGTTTTAGCTGATCAAATCTAAAACACACTGAAGGAGAATCTTTTCAAACACAACATACATGAATTTATTATCCTAAAAACAGACAAAAGTAACTGAAAGGGACTGAAGGACAGTAAGAGACAAGATGAAACAGGGTTGTTAGTTACCATTTGATAAGAAGAAAGGGTTGATGCGTGACGCTTCCACTATCCTCTTATTTCCTGTCATCCACTGTCACTGTCCAAAAAAAGCAAAAAATGGCGTAAAAAAAAACAATAAAAATTTACCTCATAAGGTAGCAACAGTCGACCTTGCATCGACAAAAAACGAAAATAATAGGTCTGCATTGTAAGAACTTGGTCTTGGCCATAAAACAAATTCTTTGTATTTAATACTATTCAGTAGCTGAACTGATTATTTGATTAATTAATTGGTGTTCAAAAGAAATTAAATGGCAGCTTAAAAAAATGAGGCATTTTAGTCTTTTAAGCAAATATTATTTTTCTCAAATGTGAAAATTCTGACTATTACAGACAATCGAACGTCAAAACCGTGAAACATTTTTTTAATGATGAATTTTGACACTTTGCACTATTGTTTGACATTTCATAAACTTTACAATTAATAAGTATTTAAGATGAGAATGATGAATCAATAATATAACTTAAATAAACTTAGCTGCAGTCTTAATAAGAATAAATCGATTCGTAAATAGATTTAAAGAAGATGCTTCGAATGTTGATTCCTCTAAATGTTCAGTGTTCAGATAAGAGGTGTGAGAAAATATTATTACATTTCGATATAAAATACTGTGTTTTTAATATCGTACTGATTCTCAAAAACACTACTGATTTTTAATTAATAGATTTTCATGCGAAGATTTGTGGCAGCGGTTCATTTTAGTTTTGTTAAACCCCTGACAGCTACTGCACAAAAACTATTGCTATAATAATCAAATTGCCCTAAAATACTTTGTTTTTGCTCTGATTTTATAGATATTATGGTGTTTATACTATGACAGCTTTCCCAAAACTAGACTGAAAAGAAAACTGCAATATATCCTCTTGTTTATGGTAATTTATCATAATATATCGCATCATAACCCCTGTATGGTGATGGGTATTGTATCGCCAGATTCTTGCCAACACACAGCCCTAATTCAGAACTAAACTTAACTGAAAAAATTGCATTTAACTTTTGACATTTTGATAAAGATGTGTTGTGACTGGACTTGAAGGACAAAAATTGGCAGGAGTTTCCTTTTCTGCTGCACATGAGCGTCCTGTATGGCCTTTAATGATGTCGCACAAATTTCAGGTATTTAACTCAGAAGTTTTGTAGCATTTTTTCCCCCAGATTTCATCTTTAAAACATTTGAATCATTTGAAATGAAAGTGTGGTCTCGCTCTTCTGTCTGCCCAACTCCATGTGGGTGGCACCCTGCGTGTCCAACACCTTAATCACAAGATTAGTCATTTGTTATCTGCCACTGTGTTTGCTGAGTGTCTTTCAATCTTACGGCTACTTTTGGCTGACCTAACTCTGCACTAATACCTGGCCTAACTGAAAGTGTGTCCCACCACATTGTGTTACACCCACAGTTATCCCAGGGATTTCCTCTCAACGACTCCTTAATTTATCAGCCAAGGCAACAGTTCCTTTTTTCTCACCTGAGGGATTACTTTACAAAGCATCAGCACACATGCACACATGTGTGACCTCCAACTGAAAACACTTAACAGGAGAATGTGTGTGTGGGTGTGTGGGCAGACTGGACTCATTGCATAACATGTCCAACTGTCTGTACCAGTGACTTAAGTGCAAAAGGGACCTGAAGGTTTTTATACACTTGTCAAATAGTTTGGGGATTGGGCTGCTTTCAGAGACATATTTCAGACTTCAAAACAGTTTATTTGGGACGATTGTGCGTGTGTGTACGCGCGTGTGTGTAGCAGAGTACCTGCAGCAGAGCATGTTGTGTGAAATCCCCTCCGAGAGGAATTGCAGCTCCACACCCAGCCAGCGTGGGCTGAGGATTTGCATGGGCACCGAGCCACGCTGTCACTGATCCGCTTTTAATTGGGTGTGACGATGAGAACTTTGGAGCCTGAGCAGGGAGGTGGAGGTGACGGGAGGAGCGGGTGCTCTTGGGTGGGGGCTTGTGTTGAGAGAAGGCAGTGTAATTTACAATAATTAAATAATCCAGTATAGCAAGTTAGCAATCCTATTTTGTCTGACATGTTTCTATATATTGGCATTCGCTGATGTAAGAAGTTTTTTTTCTGACTGTGTTCTAATGTTTGGAGCAGTTTTTTTCATTCCTTTAATTTCTTGAGTGCATGTTTAGTTTACACACATTTTCCTTTTGTCTTACTGTCCGGCTCTGGGTTTTGCGATGTCAGTTTGTGATTTGTTTGTCAAATATCTTAGCAACTTTTTGATGACCTGCAATGAAATTTCTTTATGGTATGCATAGTAATGAACCTACTGATTTTGGCGAAGCCCTGTCTTTCCTCCATGAGGTTTATATCTGTAGTTTTTAGTGAAACATCTCAACAACCGTTTCTGCAATCAATGCAGCAGATGAGTTGTCAGGAGTGGATTTATCAGTCTAACTATGTCTCAACCCTCACTGTTTGACACAAGCTTTCATTAGTCACTGAAGGAATGTGATCGCAGATACAAGCGGCCGAAGTGAGTTTTCTCTGTACGGCGTCTGGGCTCATTCTGATGTTGATAAGGAATTCAGACATCCAGAGGGAACTCATAGTAGAGCTGCTGCTTCTTCACTTTGAAAGGAGGTAGTTGAGGTTTAGATTAGATTAGATTAGATTAGATTAGGTATCTTTATTGTCTGCTTGCACAAAAATGTATTGTTATGTGGAACAAGTGCATACGTAGAAAAAATAAGAGGTTAGAGAATGGATACACATAACATCACATACAGATACACACAAAGATACTCACGGACAGCAGTAAATCCGCCTGGAATTAGAAATTCTTATGGTGTTGGGCTAGTAAAAAATGCATAAATAATTAAATTAAATTTAAATGCCCCATAGGGGTCCAGCCTATCTACCCCCCTTCTTATTAAGAAGGGTGATGGCATGTGGCACAGATGAGTTTTTCACCCTCTTCAGCCTACAATGAGGGAGTCTGAACCGCCTACCTGACAGAAGCAGCTCGAACTCCTGGTGGAAGGGATGAAGGGGTTTTTGTTATTTTCTGCTCCGAGCAAACCATTGCTGTGCTCTGGCATTCATGGAAGCCTTAGGTTATGGGTCGACCGATGAGCTTGGAGACCGTTTCTGTCAGTCTAGCCACTCTATAAGGGTTGTTTGGGTATCAGTCAGGTTCCTTCAGTGCGCCTCCCTTTGGAGGTTTCTTGAGACTCTTAGATAGACCCAGAACATGCTGGAGAGACAATATATTTAATCTGGCATGGGGAATGCCCCAGGATCCCCCAGGTGGAGCTGGAAAACACTGTTTGGGAAAGGGCCCTTTAAAATACCTTGCTTACCCTTTGGTTTCCCCTGAATGAGAAGGGTATTAACTACTGACCTACAAAAAAAACACAAAACAAAACCTGTTATAAAGAAATTACCTCCTTATTTGAAATGTGTTCCAGTGACACTGAATATTTTCTAGCATTTCAGACTGTTATCTCCCATGCAGAGCTGTCTCCTGGCCTGGCAGCGCTGACGATGGGCTGTGACTCTGGGAATCTGGGCTCCCTGTCCCGAGTCCAGCTGCTCCTCCTGGATCGACTGGAGCCTGAGCCCCTGCCGAGTCCCTTCGGTCAGGAGGAGGAGCTCTGTCCGATGCAGGACTGGCCTGATCTGAGGATGCGGTATGATCCAGGACTGACCTCAGCAGGTAAAGCTCTTCATGAGAAAAATGCATGAACAGAATAAAGGGAATATGTATGAATGAGACACCACGATAAAGGATCAAATCTATCAATAAATGCACCCAAGACACAGTAAAGAAAAAAAAGTATTACTTAACACTCAAATCAAGCTTGCAAAATCATTGGAAACAAGAGTTTGGACATTTTCCAAAGTTTTCCACCTGAAACCTAAAAGTTTAAAGCTCTGGAAATATTTGTTTGTTGAAGTAAAATCAAGACATTTCAAACTAAAAGCCACATTTACCATTTTACAACGATAATAGTGACATGTCTCCATGCAGAACCAGTATTCATTTCTAGATTGACAAAACAAATAGACTTGGTCTGTATTTGAGGTACAGCAACATACACAGTTTAATACCAGGATTAATTATAATCCAGCAAAAGCCAGGTACACTTGATACGATTATTAGTAAATGCCGGGTGGATATTGAGCGAAAACAGGAAGCTAACACCCCAAAGATAAACTTTGAGTCAACATCAAGTTCGTTTCAGTTTCAAACTATTAAACTTAAAGTTGCAGTAGATAACATAAAAGAGAAATAGACCATTGCACACTGAAGAACTTCACTGAAGTAAGAAAAGTTTTTCAGTGTGTAGTAGTCTGTTTCTCTTTAAATGTTCCTGCTACTAAACTGTACCTGACGATCACACTGGCTGTGCACGAGGAGATCAGTTTGTTGCAGCAGATAACATCTGCGAAGTGTAATGTTAGCTGTAGCATGAAACTTGTTGGGAGACAAATCTGCTGCAGCCGTTTGCTCCAGCTCACACTTTATTTGGTTTGTTGTCGCTCTCGCTTTCAAGTCCAGTTTAAACCGAGACAAAACGGTTGCAGGGAAAGTTGCAGCGGAGTAAACTGGTCCGTCTCAGCTCGAGCTCGAGCCGACTGACGTTGTGGCATGCAGACACTCTGTTGTCGGCAGAGGCAAGTCAGAGCACGGTGAGCTAATCAGCTCATACTGACGTCACCTGTCCCTAAGAAACGCAGCGCAGACCGGCAAATTAAGACAGAGAGTACAGAAAGCGTCACCAATTTTTCATTTTTATGCAAAACCCTCGTCCCGGTGGCAATGAAAATATCATGGTAAAAACAGGACTTATTGGAGACCAATCTAGCAGCGACTATTACGCTTTTTAATCAGGTTATATATACATCATTATGACAAAGTTGAGCCAAAAAGTTGTCTATTTTTACTTACCAGTTATTTAGGCAACAAATAACCTGAACTGTCTGTGATTATATTTGTGATCATGTAAGGGCTCCATTACTTTTACAAGCAGACATGTAAAGTCAATAGTGAGAGACATGCAATCTCAGTTTACCGAGTGTAACCCTCCTGCTGTGACAAATCTTTCTGACGGTTTGAAAGAGATTGTTTGATAAGCAAAAACCGTCACTTTAATAACAGGGAGCAGTCAAACAGGTGTGTCCAAGTGAGTGTGAGTGTGTGTGTGTGTGAGCAGAAAACACACATGACCAGACAGGGGGAAAAACACAACACTAGAGGTGTGTGTTATGTCGGTCACCGGCTGACCTTGAGAGCCAGCGATGCCTTTATGGCGGCGAGCGGCTTTTCTTTTAACGAGCTGTGATACCGTCTGTCAGGCATGCCGCTGCGAGCTCTTAACTGCTTTTCCCCGAAGGTGTGGCAGTGTGCAGGAAAGGTTTATAGGGATATCAGGATGTGCCATATTAATAAAGATCAAACCGCTAGAGTGGATCATTAACCGGGAAAGTCCGACTGAGATATCTAGAGACACTTCGGACCAAGTTCTGCATACATAAGCAGCTGAGAAGAGTGTTTGCAGAAAAGTCATTTAGTCTAGCGTCGGTTGTTTATAGACTGATAACACATGGAAGGGGGAGATAAACAGGCAGACCTTTAAAGGTACAGTTCAACCAAATTACAAAGGGACATCTCCAACTTCACTCTAATGGCATGCAGCCATGCAGATAGTTTTATGTTTATGTGTTCGGGTTTTGAGACACACAGTGTGTCTCTATGAAATGTAAACATTAACATGACTGTGCAGAATTTTATTTTTTGTTTATTTTATTTTAACATGGACATAGCAATAGCATCAGAGCTGCAACATACAATCATGCACAGGCGTCATATGCACTGCATTTACTGTTTGTAGCGATATGCTAATTTGCAACAGGAGGAGGCTTTATAAGAAGATAGAAGAAGAATGAAATGAGTAGAATAGATAAAATTCAAATAAATTTAAAAGAAGGAATAACATACAAAGCACACACAGGGTAGAGACACAAACAGAAGGCTGAAAAAAATTCTGTGCTGTAAAACATAGGTGTTCATTTACAGGAATATTATGTGTCTTGGCTAAAGCTGGGTGTGTTTGGAGTGAAATAATTTTTACTAAGTACAGTCCAACAATGTCAGAGGGCAAAGTGGTTTGTATTGTAGTTTTAAAGGATGATCACACTGTTAGACAGAATGAAAAGTCCTGTGCTGTTACTCTGGGAGCCTCTTTTTCCGAAAAAATAAAAAAATAAAACTGCCCCATTCGTCCAGCAGCCTGCTATTCTAAAATATACACAGAGGTATCACCAGTTTATGTACATAATGTAACTAATGTATCTGATGTACTTACTTTTAATAAAAACTTGATCTTTTTCTCAACCTAAC
Source organism: Naso brachycentron (assembly GCA_029874485.1). Taxonomy (NCBI): domain Eukaryota; kingdom Metazoa; phylum Chordata; class Actinopteri; order Acanthuriformes; family Acanthuridae; genus Naso; species Naso brachycentron. Next base: position 16,853,183 of record JAQFJA010000015.1, read on the forward strand.
CAACTAGTTGTGGTGTTTAAAGAAGACATATTATTCTCATTTCCGGGTCTTTGATTTTGATTTTTGACTCCCATAGAGCAGCTAGACACAACTGACAGAACAGTAAAGTCTGTAGGTCTTCAGAAAATCGTGACCCGTGTCCTCTCTCTTCCTTGTATTCTCTCAGAATGGTGTGTGCCAGTTCCTCCTCCCTCTCTCCCTCATGCACACCTCCACACTCTGCTGTACTCACAACCCCTTTACTGACACAAAATAAACACAGCCAGGACACTGATGAAATGTTACTTACAGTTTGTGCTTCTCACTCTTCAACATGACAAAGCAACGGAGGAACAGCACTGTCCTTTAGCAGCAGTTTAGCTCATGTGCTCATGTTGAGGAAGTAAATAAATCTACAAGGAATAAATCCACAAGAAACAGGAACACTATCAGCTTCTGTCTGGTGCTTGCCTCTTTAGGAAAGATTAACCAAGTTAACTGTACTTTATTCACTTCAAAAAAAAAACACATTATTGTAGCCATCTTGAGCAAAGTAATGACAATAATCTGTGAAGCAGATAGCAGAGCACAGCAGTGTCTGAGCAAAGTGGGGGAGGGGGCAGGCACAACACTGAGAGCACAGGCTGGCATGCCCATATGAGGAGGTCCAACAGGCATTAACGTCACTGGAATGACACTGTAAAAAAAAATATTGTAAAACAAAGCGTGTAGAGCCAAATGAAACAGCCTGCAGGGCTCACTTCCAAATGCATGGACCTCATAATGTGACACTTTAGCATCGTTTAACACAAGAATCTGACATTATAACTACATTCATAGGTCAGAAAAGATGGAAAAGCGTAAAAGATCTCCTTTAATTATTGTTTTTATTGGTACTGTACCTTGATGATAAAGGTCACTGGACTTTACACATCTTTCCTGCACGTCCAAATATATAACGATATTAGTGCCAGAAAAATCAACACTGGGGATTTCGGGCCATGGGGATTAGTTTTTAGGTCACAGACTGTCAGACAAACGGCTTCCTGTCCAGTGGGACATTTTCCCTGAGACTTTGCACAGTTTTACGACAGGTTTTTTGCCTTTGAGTGTGTGGTCATTCAGAATAGGTACACTTTTGCCCTTAGCCATGTTTAGACAACACTCTGTAAGAACTAATTTTATTGTAGTATATTTAGACTTTTATGTGACTGTACCTTTATATTGGATTTTTAACGGAGCCACTTTCTAATAAATGTTAAGAGCAACACTCGCAGCTGAAATTGCATTGATCTCCACTGTATTAGCACGGTTGCAACAAAACTTGGACTAATAAAACCATCTGTCTGCCTGGCTAGATATCACCAGAGGTAAATGATAAAATGTCTTTTTTGTAACTTGAGTGAACTAGCTCTTTGCAAAC
>JAQFJA010000015.1:16866703-16879111 GCA_029874485.1 Naso brachycentron
GGCAGACAGGCCAGATAGAGTCATAATGTAATGTCTATGATTGGAGATGGTCTGCTGTTGATCTGGTCTGAATCTGGATTTTTCTTGGGCCGGCTGCTGAGGTGAGGCTGTGGCGCCGGGACATCCAAGGCTAGGCTCACTGACTCCTGGGTTCTGGTCTTTGAGTCGCGCTCCCCACCTGAACATAACATATATCGTTAAGCCCTTATCTACAGTAAAACTGTAGTTAAACTTACTAGTTAATTCAAAACATTGCTCTATCAACACATGAATGAACATGCGCCAGCGTGCGCTTTCAAAGCAGACAGTCTGCGTGGCCACGAACTTTTGGCTGCACGTGGGTTTCCGCAGAGGGGTCTGCCTGGACCCTCGTGGACCCCCGTGGACATGCAGATGTGGAAAGTATGAATTGGTGTGAAATGAATGAGGAGTTTGTTTGCTCACCCGTCTTCTGCAGGCAGCTCGTCATCTGCACTTCGTTCCTGTTCCATCACTTTTACAGACAGTATAAAACTACTCCAGACATATTTAAAATGAATCCAATGTCAACAAATGAAAATGACCGTTGAGCACGTTCTATTTTCAGTGATTAGCCAACCCTCATTTTACCAGTTAAATTCTTTTAATGTGAACCTGCAGCTGTAGAAAATGTTCAGTTTGCATTAGCAGTAACTTGACACTGTGCTCTATAGGTAATGTGTGTATTTTATGTAGGAAACTTCTGCGCAGGTTTTGCTGTGGAGGTAAAAGATCCGATCTCAATGCGGATAATGACAATGCATCAAAAACACCAGGTGTAAATGCAAAGACAAGATCGGATCTTTCATTATCTGGATAACTTCGTGTGAAAGGGGTGTAAAATTTGGCAGTGCGGTGGAGAAGAAGCCTGATTAATGTAGCAGAGTTGAGTTGATTACCAGCTGGGCACCTGACACCTGCACACCCGATCTCCTTCCTGTAATCAAAGAGACACACACACACACACACACAGACAGAGAGGAAGAAACTCTTGCTAGGATGAGGCTGAGGCCGAGGGCATGAAAGAAAATTACATCAGTTTACTTTCATGCAGTCTTCAAAATCAGAAAAAAACAGCATCTACTCCATAACAGGATGTAACGATATTCAGTGTCTTTTCCCGCTTTTCTATCAGAAAAAGGCGGGCCTATTGACATCATTCCCACTTCTCACAGGCAAGGCAGCCGTCTGTAAATTTTATGTGAAGCGTTGTATCTGGATGAAAGAGTGCGCTGCATTGTGTGGAAACATAGATTTTAGATTTAGATTTAGATTTAGATTTTACTTTATTTATCCCACAGCAGGGAAATTTAGTTGTTACAGCAGCAGGAAGAAAATAACAATATACAATAAAGTTATACAATAAAATAAACCTAAGTACAAAAACTTTAGAGTAGGAATGTGCAAACATATTCAATAGCAGCAGGTATGGGGGGACAAGGTAAGTGAGAGTGGGAATGTGCAAAAAACCAAGGCACTCGAGGTATTTAACAGTTGATAGTGCAAATTGAAGAGCAAGTGAAGAAGTAGAACACATTCAGGATGTGCAGGTGTTGTACAGCCTGATGGCATATGGTATGAAAGACCTGCGGTAGCGCTCCTTCTTACACCATGGGTGTAACAGTCTGCTACTGAAGGAGCTGCTCAGGGACCCCACAGTGTCATGCAGGGGGTGAGATGTGCTGCCTTCCTAGCTCAAATATTAGCATGAAGAAGCATTTTTGCAGTCGTTCTTTTTAACTAATGTTGTCACACATTTTCAGCTACTTTCTGTACCATTTATTGAGTATGGACAAAATGTAAACAAACATGATATCTCATAGATAAAGTTATTTTGGTAAAAATGGGCGGGGTTTATGTAACCTATGAGGCTGATGTTGGTAAAGGACAATCACATGTAGGAACGCTGGTGTTGTCCTTTGAGGTGGTAAAATCTTTATTTGTTTTATCCGGGTTTGTTTCATGGCCCAATCGTTTGTGACTCAGGCTGAACAGACAGTAAGTGGATGGAGGACAGAGTGACCCTGATGTCAAGTATCTGTGTTTTCCTTTGTGTTGCCTCGGGGCTGCTAGCGCCTGAGCGTGGTGTGAGGGACTCTGTGGGTCTCTAATGAATGCCACTGTTGATACGGAACACCTGGCGACCTCAAAGCCAGCCTGGCTTTGACCCCACCCACCAACACCACCAGCATCATCACCTCCAACCTGTTGGCAGAGATTTGGCATAATTTTTGTTTTCAAACAGTGGATGAGCAACAAAAGAGAAAAACAACACAAGAGTGACCAGGCACAGTAAAAAAAGAAAAAAAGGGATGAAGAAAGGTGTGTGCGTGTGTGCAGTGGGATGTTCCTGGTGTGTGTTTGGGTACGGTGCCTTTATGTAACCCCTGTTTGCTCAGCCTTTGCTGTGGAATACCTCTATGTATTTACCATCAGTCCAGAATGACTGGGCAAACAAACAGGCCGCCTATTGATGAGCAGGAGCGTGGAATATGCCCGCTTTATTCAGGAGGGAGAGAAAAGGAAAGGGAAGAGAGAGAGAAAGCAAAGTAAATCTGTCAAAGAGTCTATTATACGATGTCCAAACAGAGAGCGCCCTCCACAATGGCCTTATTAATGGCACAATGTCAAGGAGCGGCGGGGCAATAATAGCAGATGATTTTGCTTTGTGAGGTTATCTCTGGAGATCTGGTATTGCAGCGCAGCAGATGATTTGGACTCAGGGGGCATATCAGTGTGGATCTGTGGCCGGAGCTGATTGGGCGTAGGCGTGTGCATGTGTGTGTGCAGAAAGCGTAAGTTGTGGTTTGTGGTGAGGCCCATGGCGTGCAGCCAGAGACGGGAGTGTGGCAGCTACGTGTGTCTTTGTTTGTTTTTTTCCCTGTCCCTTCAGCACACACAAACACACACATACAAACACACACACTCCTCAGTCTTTTAGGAGAAAGTGTGGGGGAGGAGTCGTGTTTTCACGGAGCAACAACAGTCAGCAAGAGAATGCTGCCAAATACTGTCACCCTCCTCTACACTGTAGAGCCCACTCAAGAGAAACAAGCACATCTACTATTTTATTACCAAAGCGCTAAATGCTCTAAATTCTACTTAATATTGATGCGCAAGTCCTCAATAGGTTGTTTTCATTGTCTTTAAGATATTCAAAAAAAAAAAAAAAGAAAAACTGTTACATTACAAAAGTCACAAAAGTTTGTTTTCTTGTGTGACACTTAAAGCTGGGGTAGGCAATGTCTGGAAATCAAGCTAACTGCAGCATGGCGCCGATTTCTAACTAGACGCGACGCGAGTGAACAGGCAAGCGAGCGAACAGCTGTTTGCTTTCGTTTTTTCCATTGAGAATGTTTTAACCAGCACCATGTGACAGCGAACAGCTGAAGTGTCGCTTGTTGGAAAAATCGCTGGCCTTTGTTTGAAGTTTTGCGCATTAATTTCGGCATTATTTCCTTTGGGATAAATAAAGTATCTATCTATCTGTCTGTCTGTCTATCTATCTATCTCCATCCATCCATCCGTCAATCCATTTGTCCTTCCTTCCTCCCTTCCTGTTGGTCCCCCTCCGGCCTTTGATTAGTCGAACTCGATACTGATGTCATTTTGTTTCCGTCTCCCGCCTGTCATCACTCTGTAAACTGCTCCTTCCGCTACAACATCGCTCATGTCGCATCTAGTTAGGTAGAGGTGTACGGCTTCTGTTGAAGCAACTCTGCTGCACCCTCCCCTCCCTGTTTTTGCTCTGGCTTGCGTTTTTTCGTTCTTTGTTGTCGCTCTCTCTTTTAAGATCAGTTTGCAGCAAAGATTTATGACGAGACGAAACGGTTGCAGGAAAGTTGTAGCGGTATGAACTGATTCGTCTCAGCTCGACTCAAGCCAGCAAGTGATGGTGTTGCCTGCAACTCAGCTTGTCAAGTCACCAGAGTTTTAGACCATAAGGCACGTCACTTGTTTCAACAGCCTATCAGCTCGTAGCAGCATCACCTGTCGCTAAGAGTTGCAGCATAGAGCAGCCAATAGGAACATGCACTCTCTGAAATGACCCGTGATTGGCTGTAAAATACCCCATCACAGTCTGAATACAAAGCCAAGTGTCCTTTCTGATCACCTGAATTGCAATATACTGAAAGGTTATTATGGAATTTTTGCCTGATGACACCAAAGATAAACTTCCTACCCCAGTTTTAAGTTTAAGTGACTTACAGACTCGTGGCTGAAAGAAATCGATGCTGACTGTGGGTGTTGGTAAGTGCAGTGTCTGGTGTTAAAGTTTGACACAATTCATCTTGGGATGCATCGTCATATTACTTTTATTTCTTTTCTAAGAGGAGACAGTCACGTCCACAGAGGTTTTGCCTGTCAGGAAATTGTAAAAATTGTTTCGTTTTAATTGCATGAACAAATGATCAGTGCTGTTATTTTGTCTGCCAGGGGCAGTCTTTCAGTTTTCTGTTACTTTTCACTGTGACTCATTGTAGAATTATGCTTAACTGGCAGACATAAACTTACATATCAGACAACAGATGTGTCGATAAAAAACATTTACCTCCCTCAGCAAGTTTTCTGACACTGCATCAACAGAAAAACAACACCTTTCATGACAACTGAAGACAGATATCTGCAAGTTGTTTTAAAGTCATCACAAAAAGCCACTTTAAATCTTCCAAGGAGCAGGAATTGTTTAGTACTCTCTGACTCACATCCTAATCACTCAGTAGTTTGTTATATTGTTAGCAGTACCTTGAGATACGTGGCGCACGTGAATCATCACGATGAATCAGCACCACCAGGTGTAGTGTCAAATAATGGAGACTTACACAGTTGAATAATTATGACAAAGCTTTCCAGTGTAGCATTTTTAACATAAAGTAACGGACATGCGACAGATACTACATTTAAGGGAGTTTTTAATGTCATAAAGTGCAAAGCTTTTATATTGAGGCACTCAAATTAAGAGGCAGAAAGTACATAACATGTGCAAAGGTCAACATTTTGCAAGATAAACCTGACATAATTACTCTTTTTGCAGACTTTACTGCAATCTTTGCACCATTCTTGTGAAAATTGTAGTTTGTTAGTTTTGTTTTGTTTTTTTTAACACAAGACTTCTAAAATGTACTGAAATACAACAATATATCAAGCAAATGTTGTGCTTTAAACTGCTCACATCCCATTTACATAGGGGATGAAACCTGAACATTAAAGCTGCGGTAGGCAATGTCTGGAAATCAAGCTAGCTGTCGCATGAGGAAGCAAATCAGCTGCACCCTTCCCTCCCTGTTTTTGTTCTGGCTCTTGTTTTGTTTCATTTGTTAATGCTCACTCTTTTAGTCCAATTTACACTAGGGGTGTAAAGACTAATGTAAGCAACGATAAGATGTGTATTACGATATGTGGTTGACGATACGATACTAGAACAATATAGGCTCATCCAGAGCGATACAATACGATTCAGTGACTAGAAATTGATTTGGTGACCTTTTTTGCCAAGAATAAAGGAATAAAAAATGTCTATTTCTATGCAGTGGTAGAGGAGTTAACACATGATACACTGAACTACACAAACATTCAGTGCAAGGCCTCTATTCAGTCCTTGCGCTGCCATGATCCACCATTATCTAAAGAGATGCTGATGCCCAGAACGTCAGATAATAAGCTTCAGTAATGTTTACAAATATTTACCTTTATAACTGTGAAAAATACATTCACAAAACAAAAATAAATACAAGGCACAAATTCTAAGTATCATCACAATTGATTTTTGCTTTAAAAAAGATCGATACAAATCACACAAGAAGGACGATTCGCCGTTTATGTTTTGATGTAGCTGGATCGTAGATATATCGTATGATACATCTATGTATTGTTACACTGCTAGTTTACACAAAGATTTACAACTAGACCAAACGGTTGCAGCAGTGTAAACTGATCTGTCTCAACTTGACTCATGCCGACTGACGATGTCGTCTGCAGCTCAGCTTGTCAAGTCATCAGAGGCCAGTTTTAGAACGTAAGGCACGTCACTTGTTTTTCACAGCCAATCAGCTTGCAGTGACGTCACCTGTCGCTAAAAGGCACAGCATAGCAGCGAATAGGAACACACACTCTCTGAAATGATCCGTGATTGGCTGAAAAGACGAGTCTGACTACCGAGCCAAGGAGAGATGCAGAAGTTTACAGTTCTTTCAGACCACCTGAATTATAAAATGCTGAAAGGTTATTATAATAAAGATAAACTGCCAACCCCAACTTGAACTCTCCTGATTGATAAATTGATGATGACCAACTGTAGATTAAAGATTATTTCCACTGCATCACTGCATATTAACTTAGAAACTTGTGAAGCCACAATAGCTCAAACCACATTTCATCTTCTCTCCATGTGTGCGTGAGGGTCTGCTGTTTGTGCGTTTTCCTGTAACACTTTTATCAGTTAGATTTCGATCTTTACCTTTGATTTGGAACCTGTTCCGAACTCACAACAAAGCTTTGTTATTGTGAAACGCTCCTCTGGCCTGGTTTACACATCTGTTCTGGCTCTTACCTCCTTATCTTACAGGACCACACTTCATATTTTACAACTTTGTCTCATCACATCGAGGCAGCAGATTTACAGGATTATCACATATTTAGGAACTTCAATCTAAAACATCCCATAAATCCATTTCTCATAAAGTCGCTACAGCCAAAGATTAGTTTAGACTCTGTGTATCTGTGTGTGTGAATGCTGTTTGCTCTAAATTCGCCCTCTTAATCACATATTTTAGGGTTGTATATGTGGGGCATGTTGCACTCTGACATTCTCCTGCTATTAAAAAGGGGGCCACCTCCTCTCCACTGCTGAATGTGACCTTTGTTAAAGGAATTATAGGGCACTTTATACAGTTTGATGATGAGCAGAAACAAAAAGTCTGGGATTAAGCGGGAAAGGGAGCAACAAACAAGTGAACTCGTTAGAAAAACAATAGACCCCTGTGTGAGTCTTTGTGTTATAAATTGCATCCTCGCTCTGACATTGTTTGACAAGTCAGTCGTGGAGGTGCTTTTGGTGAAAGTGCACACAAATAAAATGTGTTTTATTTGGAATTAAAGCAGCAAACTGGTCAGTCTAGCTGGGTGTCTTTTAGATACAAACTGCAAATCACTTCCTGCATTTTTGTGCTGATACCTCGAGGAATATTGACATGTTTTTCTGCAAAAGTCTTCACTTAAAATCAAGATTTTAATTTTTTATGTGTCAAACTTAAATTCTAATTCGAATAAAGAAATATCTGATGAATAAACAAATTAAACAGACTGCAAATCTTACCAGACATTTGATTCCAGCTGTTAACACCTGACATCAACACCTTTTGATACTCAGGCTGAACAATCAAAACATTGAGGTCGCAGGGGGAAATATAAATCATACACAGATGGGTAGCAATAGTTGTCAGACGAGCAGTCAGCAGTGTTTTTCATCTGTCAACTGCAGACATTGAAAATGACGTCCAAGTGTGTGTTAAATGAGTTGTGACCTGCGGCTGCGGCCGCGGCCCGGTGTGCGAGCAGTGACTCTGTGAGAGAAAAGGAACAAAACAGAAAAACAAACGCCAGTGAAAGAGTGAACCTCCCTGCTCATCATCATCATCATGGCCCCATTCTTCCTCTCTCAATTGCAACTGAATCGCCTCGGTCTCATTACAGATTACGGCCTCAGCAGAGTGACTCTCCCCTTTCTCTCGCCTTTCTCCACACAGTCCCTCTCTTGATTAACATTTTCTGCTAGGCTTCACACCAAAGGCACAACCTGTGCGCTTTAAAGGCAGGGTGAAAAAAAAGCCATCAAGCGCTGGAGTGGAATCAGATAAGGCTATCAGGCAGGAGGCTTTACTGCCTCGGCTTTGTCCCGCTCCTCCACCCGCCCTCGCTTCCTCCCTCAATCTCTCACTCCACTGCACCTTTTGTCCGGCTGATTCCCTGACGGAGTGCTCCCCTCAGCCAGGGACCCCCGACCTGCTCCAGCACCACCGCACTGCTGGCCCACAGTGTGTGTGTGTGTGCGTGTGTGTGTTGTAAACAGCAGAAGTGCAGACAAGAACAGGCAAGGCTGTGGTCAGAGCTGATGTTGAGTTTGAACTCTTTTAAACTCTGTTTCATGCACTGAACAGCATGTTTTCTTATATATGTCCGAACGATTTACCATCACAGACTAAATCATGGGAATTAGTGCAAATTTATTTTAGTTTTATGGTTTAATGTGTCCTTAAAACAATGATTTCACCTTTTTTCAGTGATTGTTTTCCAGTACAATCACTTATTAGAAATTCTGCTGAACAATTAGCCTCTCAGTAAAAAAGATTAAATAAAGTGGAGTTTTCTCTGTAGAACTAAGATCTCCAGCAGGTAAATCTGGGAGCATGTATGTGTGTAACAGGGAGTGCATTGCAGGCTGTGTGTCCAGCATGTATGCATACTTGAATGACAGGGAGGCAAAATGCAGGCCCTAAACACTAGAAATATAAAATAGCGATTTAATGTCAATAGATTAAAAATGCCAGGATAAGAATCTGCCACCAGTAACATGGCCACCACATATGTTTGCCCTCGAGTCCAAACTCAAGCAGTTGTGGCCACTACACTCCAGATAAGAGCAACACCAATAAAAAACAGAAGAGTCAATTAATCAAGTTTTTTTTTAACCCCTGAAACACTAGAGAGACTTGATCATAGTTTGATTGACATCTAGCAGAAAAAGAGTTCCAAGAACAAGAGATAAAAACAATAACGCTGAGGAAAGATGGGTAAATAAATGTATTTTATAAAATAAATAAATGTAAAGCGAAACACGTACACTTCTGGAGGAAGATAGTTGATTGAGTTTCATTTTGTGGTTGTCGCATACTGAAGCTTTGGGCCGCTGTGGTCAGAAAGAAACTGTTCTTATGAGGAGGATTTGGTCTTGATGAACCACAGCCGCCTGCAACAGGGAACTAGTTCAACAAATTAAATGTGCTGGGGTAGATGTAGAGGAATCATTTGAATAAATTTAAACAGCATATGAGTAAATGTTCTTCCACCTGTGGAAAAGAGATGACTTCATTCAGCAACTCGTCAGATAATAACACATACAGTCGGAGGCGTGGCTACAGGGGGGCTGGGTTTGACACAGCCCACCCTGAGAAATGATCTGCCTGTCTGATTAAAACTGGAGGAAAGTTTTTTTACATACTCTTATGTTGAAAGGTCTAAAACAGGAAGTAGTTTGAGCAGAAGCTCTGTATCTTGTGGTGACAGTTAAGCAGTAGCAAAGAAGATTGTCAGTATTAACACAAGATACCCCACTGTAGGCTGTGCCAGTGGTGTAAAATGATGTATACACTTCCCGTCTCCTGAGTGGGCTGAGTCACATCTCCCATGGAGACAGTTAAGAACCACCATCCCACCTCATCTAGAAGTGTTATTAACATTGTGTGAGTCAATAAAAGCAGAAGGATTTTGTGTCGCATGATATTTGTTTGATTCAAGGTTTAACTTCATGGTTTCACTATAAGATCATTGAAATTTCCATTTATGTCCATTTAAGTTAATTTTCTCCTGATTTATATGTCTGAAAAATGCCATTTTTTGTGTCAGAATTTTCAGAAGATATGCGTCTTGTCCAAAATGGGTCCAATATGTATCTGGGTGACGATGGGGCAAAAGAATTGGTCATAATACGTGATCACGTTTATTTTTCCCATTAAAATGAATGGACTCAAGACTACTTCCTGTCTCCTGAAGGGGCGGGGCCATAGCAAAATCCATGTGACACTGATACATAAAAAGAACATTCAGTTGGAGGTCTCAGTTCCTATTAACCGTCTCCGTTAGAGTCAGAGACTGGCTCTGTTACTGGGCCTGAGTATCTTTATTATTATGTTATATGTCAGACCATGTTACCCAAAACGACGTATAGAATAAACAAACAATAATAAAACCAAAACATAATCATACAACAACTTCAGAAGTCCTAATTTGAAAAACAAATGAGGAATACCATAAGACAGGCTCTGGCAGGCCTCGCAGCGCCGCCTCTCTTAAGTCTGTGTTTCTATTTCTTGGAGAAATTATGTTGTTTACCTTTATGCCCATTTCGCAATTGTTTTTTGTTGCCCCCCTAAATAAGCCAAATGCCCACCCAAACATGACATCCTGGTAACACCTGTACATCCAGTCCAGTCAGGAGAGAGCATCATAAATCAACATGATCCTATTTTAAAAAATATGTTGATGTGTGTATTTCTGAGTCACTGAAGTCTGCGCAGGTCAAACTGCGAACTCTCGTGCAGATGGTCCGTGAAGCTCAACCTGCTGCTGAAACAGAGAAGATGAATCCATTCACTCTCACTGTGGCGGACTGACCACAGCACTGATGCAGCCTGTGTGTGTATGTGTGTGTGTGTGTGTGTGTTGGTGCCTTTAGAAGGGAGCAGACTTTAAATCCCTGCCCGGTCCTCATGTGAGACTCCAGTTCGTCGTCCTGCAGCCTTGTCTCATAGCAGATATTTGCAAACAGATGCGCGAAGCCGGCCCGCAGGTTTTTTGATCAATCAAGCTTTAACAAGTCAAGTTGACTAGATGCGAATGTCACATTTTGCATGTGAAAGGACGAGGCCATGGAAGGCCCGGTTTTGATTAGGCCTAAGCTGATAAATGGCAGATTCAAACAGCCCCCCTGCTACTGCGGAGAAACCCCAGAGGTCCAGGGGTTTAAATCCAGACTGATATCAACTCTGTTGCTCCTCTTTCTTCTCCAAACCAATGAATAGATCCATTATTCAGGAGACTCATTCTCATCTCCTAAATTGAAGTGGCAGCAGCTTAAAAGCCCCATTTTCTACCCTGCTTCTTTTTTTTTTTTCCCCTGAATCGCTCTCCCTCCCAAAATTTGCCTACTGAAATATTCATGGGTGTGGTTACACTGAGTCTGTCTTTCTTGTGTAATCAGCGATTTTATTTGCAGAAAGTGATCATTACATTTGAGTTCAAGAAGTACAAAACAACATCAAAAAAGAGACTGTAAGAGACTGTTTGACAATCATAAAGAGCAACATCCTTAAAAAGATCACAGTCTTTAAAAGAAGAGTTTTACTCCAGCATATTTTTCCAAAAACTTATTTATCTTATATCTATTTATTTAACTTATTTAGCTTATTTCTGACAATTGGTGCAAAGTCTCAGCTGAAAAAACTTGTAGGACTTTTATTTTCGTTAATCATTTGGTCGATTAAAAATCATACACAGTGAAAAATGTCCTGTGAAAGCCTGAACTTGCGTGTTTACATGTTGCATTTTGTCCAAATATAACTAATTTTTGTCAAATGAAATTAAGAAAAGCAACAAATTCTCAAATTTGAGGAGCTGGAATGAGAAAAATTGGGGTATTTTGCTTGAAGAATGACTGAAATTGATACATTTATTAATGAATTAATTAATATAGTTGCCTATGAATTTTCTCTGCATTGGTTTAATGTTTCAGTTCTAAAACTGAATTCTTTTTAACCATTTTAAGTGTTTTTCCGGTTTCTTTTTTAGTTTTTTTTCCTGCTGTAGCCATTTGCAGCACATATGAGCTCACAATGAATCCCGTTTGCCAGAACTGAAGTTTATTTCAAGTTCTTGGTCTTGGCCGCTGGGTCTTCAGCATCTTTTCAGCAGCCAAGTGCCACTCTGTCCCCCCACCAATCAAGGCCAACTGGACTCCCTGTGAACTGCTCGCCCTGTATTGTTCACCCTCTGTGACCCGAGTGCGACCAGAGGAGAGAAATATTGCTCTAATCCACTCTGCACACACACATGCTCACACACAGAAGCCTGATGTTGTTGCTCAAGCTGGAGAATACCGTATAAAATGAAATCTTTCAGACTGAAGTTTTGTTCTCGCACAGTCAGAAAGTTCAGTAAAGATGAATTCTACAAGCTGTAAAGGTTTGTCTTTGTCTTCTTCTCTTTGCAGTCGACTTCTTGGCAAAGTATTGCATTTTCAGTCAGGAGAAGCTGGCCGAGTACAAAAGAGCTTTTGAAGCAGTAAGTGAAAAGTCCTCTAAAGCCTTTAAAGACATTCTCACTGTCATATTTTTCACTCCGTATGAAGAACAAGGTGATTTTTCTTTAACAACAACAATGATGAAGAGGAGGACACATAATTAGTTGATGAATCGTTTGTTTTAGTAACTGGTCATAAAATAGTGAAGAAAATACCCATCACGGTTTCCAAAACTAAATTTGACATTTTTAATGAAGTTGTTTGTTTCAACAAACAATCTCAAAGTTATTCACATTCCTCTGATAGAAGACTCGAACAACGGCAAATATTTACATGAATATGGATTTATGTTGTTAATTGAATTAAATTTTCTCTCA
>JAQFJA010000015.1:16919400-16930063 GCA_029874485.1 Naso brachycentron
CGATCTAGCCGCTCACCTCAGCTGCTTTTGCTGACAGTCAGTAGAGATACAGTTTCAAAACATCACAACCATCTAAAAACATCCATTCAAAAATCTCAAAAGCTTTGTGTGATATAATCCAAGTCTTCTTTATCGTGTCGTAGGCTCGTTACTTCCGAAACACTGTTATTTCAGCTGAAAAGCCACTACTTGTTTTTTTTTTTTTAATTTAAAATCTGTTTGGTGTGGAATAACGCTAGGAGAAAAAATAAATCTATTTTTCAGTTCAAGACATCTATTGGTGAGTAACTGATACACAAAAAATAGTTTTGTGGTGAAATATTGCTTTAACAAACATGTTAATGTTAGCTTTTTAGCATTACATGCTAAATGTAAATGTAAATGTTTGCATGCTTGCTATGCTCATATACTTATGACTCCAAATATGAAACATTAACCGTTAGCAAATGATAAACTTCTCTCAATTTGCATGTTAACATCCATGTGAATCTTTCCAGACAGGAGCTGAAACGTGTCCATCGCCTTGTTTCAAACCCTCCCCGACTCAGCGGCACTGTGTTACATAACAGCTGCCTTACCATCGAGGACCTGGTCTGATCAATATCTGCCTCCCCCCACCCAACTCTCTGGGGTTAAGGCTTGTGGGTCAATCCCGCTGAGTTTATCGAGCCTATGGGTTTGCACTGTGTGTGTGTGTGTGTGTGCGCAATCCTTCACCAGCTGGAGGGAGGCGATGCTACTAAAGGAGAAGAGGGACCAAAAGAGACAGAGAGCTATTTTTGGTGACATGCAGAGTAAATAAACAGGCCGCAATCAGGGTCCGGATGGACGAGTGGGCCAAGTTTCTATCAGAGGTCTGTGACAAAAGCAAAAAAAGTCCTTCTGCCCACACTTGCCTTCCAGAGCTTTCATCATGTGAAGAAGATTACATACTGGCATGGTGCTACACCGGAGCTAGGCAGGGCTTTAGCGACGTCACAAATTTGGGTAACCCCAGTTCAGTCCCTACGGGTGTCATTTAGAATAAACAGGGGCAAAATAATTCTTTACTGTAGAGCAATGAACAGCTATTAATGAGTTGTTTAAACATTTTAAACACAAAAATTCAAAAAGGCAAAAACACATCTTCCTTTTAGTATCTAAACAAGTTGTTTCCACATTAAGTCTTGAAAATTCATTAACACCGAAGTCGAAACGTCTTCCAAGTCAGAAATTCAAATTTGGGGTTTCTGAGGAGCACTTGAATTCACCATTCGTCCCTGCACAAATCGGCTTGGCCCAATGCATGCAGCATGGACTGTTTTCCAAACAGAGTGCGGGTAGAAAAATTTAAAAAACAGGCCCAGATCCAATCTCTGAGGCAGCCAATGAAAAGGCGATCAACGCAATGTAATTGCAAGAAACGGCAGTGTCGTGTCGCAGTGTCGTGGATCATATTTCGGATCATAGCCTCAATCGCTTAAATCGCGTCATTTGCACAATGTGCACAGTCAGCTTATTAGCTTTTTGTGCTTAATTTTGGCAGATTTACTCATCATTTCTGCACTATATCAGTTGTGGAGGTCCTACACAAGTTGGGAAACTTAATGTCAGGTCTGGGTGATAAAATCATCCAGATCCTGTTCAGTTATGGCGCAAAGCTCCGTGTCAGTGTTAGCTAGTAGCGTCAAGAGGAAGGAGGGCTTGTCATTTTCATTTACTACGGCCGATTTAATCATTTCCACAGCATCACTCGTGGAAGTCCCAGAAATGTTGGAAAACTTAATGACGCTGTGTCTGTGTTCATAACATAATCCTGTGGTGTATAAAGTTGTGTTGTCAGAGCTCCATGCTGTTCACACACAGCAGCAGTTGTTTTAACTGCTATGTCTGATTCAAAGTCCTTTCGGTAAATTCTGGCAACGTTTTTGCTGTCGAGATGTCATTGACGTCAGGAGAAACTCAACACTGATTGGCTGTCACGGCAGAATATCACGCGATGTCGCCTGAAAAGTTCTCTTTTTTCAACTTCGTGATTTGTGTTGCGTGTGTTGCGAGATTTGTGTTGCCCGAAGTGACATCGTGTGTAACCACATCTTGACATTGATTTTGTATGTATTCTTGTGGTGTTCATCACATTTGTCACTTTCAGTCTGAACACACCTTTAGACTCGTGGGAGATGGAAGAAGTTAAGCTACGGCCACGACGTGAGAGAGAACCAGAGCCTTATAATGTAACTCTGAAGTCATGCAATTGTTTTTCAAGCACTCCCACGTATTGGTTTTGGCTCCTTCTTAGCATGGGTATAGAAAAAATTGTGGCGGCTTGCCAAATTAAATATCTAAAAAGCACACCACAACTTGAGTTTCGAATTTTTTCACCTCTAACCTGTCATCCAGTGACATTGTCAGGTAAAACTTTTTGTCATACTCTCAATACTTGTGTTTTTTCAACCAATTACCCACAAGAGCAGTGATATTCCCTTTACCTTTAGCTGTTAATGTGTTGATTGTAACAGCTAAGATGGTGAACATATTAAACTGACTGTGAGAATGTTAGCATGCTTAAGTCTTGTTATTGTTCCTTTTAAGAAACTGACATTTTAGTTTTACTTCAAATTTTAAATTATATTAAAGAACATGTCTGGTGATATAGTGTTTTTAATGTGTATAAATCAACTGCTGAAAATAGTCTAATTGACCACACCATCTTTAATCAGAGCTCTGCAATTACTGTTTGAAGAGAGACTTAAATGATTTAAACTCCTACAATGTTGTTTTATTGCAAAGACATTTCCTGGTTCTAGTTCTACATCTGACCTTGCTCACTAACAATTATCCATAAATACAATTACAGAAGTGATTAAGTACACAGACAGTGTACTGTAAGTCTGCCTGTGTAACCGCAGAGACCTTCTTCTGAAAGCCTGAGGATATCACCATGTTATTGTCTGTGCCGGACGGAGATTCATATTAGTCATTGCTGCAGATCAGTGTACTGCCTCTACTGCAGTCTCTAGTCAGGATCTGCCCTCTAGAAGACACCAGCGGCTTCATGCATAAAGTATGGGAAGATAAGACACGTTGCTTTATGCAACACCTCCACTGCACGGTCAGGCATTAGCTTCTGCCTGAAGTGCAGCTTATAAGGTCAAAATGTCAACACATACCAGTTTTTGTTTTTTTTTTTCCTTTTCACTACGTCTCAAGCGATCCATCCGTGCTTTTGAGTCACAGCATCTTGCTTTACATTGTCTGAAGACACCAGTACAAAGGGAGAAGTCTGACCACAGTGTGTTTTCTGTGAGAACATTTGACTAATGGTACTTTCCTAGCAGAGGTGGTACTTGCAGCAGTTTTAACAGGATGTGGTGTGCAAAGTGACTCAAAACAAGGGAGGGGGCGTATGGAGGGGGATCTTCACTAACAAGGTTTGTTATAATTTCATGTTTCTGTAACGCTTTTACCCCATGTGCCTGCGCTTTCTGATGCAGGGAGAAAATAGCATCGCCTGACAGCTCTGACAAGATGAATGTAGTTTGCTGTTTTGTGAGTGCACAACAGTGTCAGACCAGAAATGAAATGCCAGTTTAACAGACATGTCCCCTCAGAAAAAATAATGGAAGTGGACTTTTTTTTGTTGTTACTTTTTTTTTTCTAGCTGAAATTTCACTATCTGGTCTCTCTAGTTTGGCCATGTAATTTTTTTTATTATGGGTTTGTCACAGTGGCATTTGTAATAAAGCATGCGGCACGGGGGTAAACAGAAAAGAGGACCTGACTTGACTTTTTTATTTCCATATTTAAAGAGAAAATCCATCATATGGATGTCCAGTCAGTGTGGATAGTAACTGTAGTCACTGAAGCAATTAATTCCTCAGTTTGTGCCATATTGACAGAGAAAGCTGAGTTTTCTGAGTTGTCCTGCTCACACAGCCATTCTTGCTGTGCCTACATGTACCAGGATGCATTGCATCACAAAAAACAGTACTAGCTGGGTCTCCAAGGTTTTTATCCATCGCATCAGAACATTTCTTTTATTTAATATTGCAGAGTTTTCAAGTATGAGGGGTCTTTGGTCCACCAGAGCCAGTTAATCCTCAGAACAAACATGGTGTTGACTCACCAGGAGTGCGAGGAGAAAGGCGAGGGGTAAACTGTTTGTAGCTCTTCCTAAAACCAGTGAAGTCACTGGTTTTATTGATTATATTTCCCAACATTGCCTACCCCAGCTCAGTCTATAAAAAATTAGGAGCTAGGGAGAAATTCCTTCCCAATATCCTGAAATCATTGTCCAAAGTTTTGTCCGACCCCAAAAAATCCCTCAAATTTTCAATCGAAAGTACAGCAGAAAATTCTCATATTTGAGATGCTAATAGCAATTAACCACTATAAAAATAGATGTTGAATTTAATCAAATTTTCTGCAGATAAAAGAATGAGTTTAGCACCAGTATATATACTTAATTATCATGCCAAGTCATGGAAACTGCTTTGCTTTAGAGGACCTAAGACTCAATGTGAACTTGCCCTACAGCAATTAAAACTTATGACTTGCTCTGACAGACTTGATGTGCACTGTCTTCTATCTGTGTCACGGAGAAAGGGCAATGCAGCGAGATGGGAACCTTCAGTGGTCAGAGGGGTCAATTGTCGAAGCCTCCTGGTGCTGTGGGAACATCTGCTTTCTCTGTTCTGATATGACAAGGTTCTTTATATAGCAGGACGTACCAATGAAGGGCACATACCGGAATCTTTGCAAGTACAGACCATGGGAATCAATGTGAGGTCCAATAAAGCTACAAACCAGCTGCTCTAGCTGTCATCTGATGGAGCCCTCCCACAAACAGTCTGGTGATTCACATGATTCAGAGATTAGAGATTTTAAACGGCTGCCCTCTCACATGATGTTGCTCTGCGTTTTCAAATAGTCCAATCACTCCTCCGTGCCGTGTCAGTTAATATCAGAATTAAGAGTAGAAACAGAGCTAGCCAGAATACATATTTTATTAGGCAGAGAAAATACTGTTAAGAAGAAGAGAAACACCAAAAATAAATTTCTGTCATACATCATTTCCTCTCATACAGCGTAGGAAGGTCACTACTACATCAAAGAGAAAACAAACATTGCCAATCTACGCGTGAATGACCTCCGCGGTTGGAGATCAGATGGATGCTGTAGCACAGTCAAAAGCACGGTACGGCTCAGGTGTCATTAAAGCAGAGCATGATCTGAGGCAGTTCTTGCTTCTCCACACTATGAAAAACACTGAGAGACAAGAGAGGCAGGTGGCACTGTAGTGGGGAGTTCTTTTCTTTCTCTTGTGACAGGCAAATCAGCAAACATGAGGCGTTAAAGTGAATAACATCAGCCAAAAAGGTGGTGAATACACAAAGAAGGCCGGTCCAATGAATAAAGAGGAGGATGAGGCTGAAGAGGGGCCTTGGCACAGAGAGCAGCCTCAGCCGGGTGATGAAAATCTCCTGAAAGAGGCAGAGAGGGAAGGCAGCTGGGGTTGACTTTTTGGCAGCTTTTTCTGAACGCAGCTCGGCGGACCGGTTTGAGGGAAGATAGGACCTGTTCCACTTTTTCCCATGTGAAACACAAGCCAAAAACAAGGCGGAAAAACCCTGCTTTGATTCCTCCAAACACACGCACATGCACACAAACACACACACACACAGCCCCTTCAGACTTTCAACGTGGTACAATCAGACTAGTACACAAACATGCAGACTTATACAAAGGCAGAACTTTACAAAGTCATGCAGATGGAATGTGTTGATATTTCTGTAGTCTGACTCAAATATGTTTAGCTGGCTGGCCTGACGTCTATTTTTATTATTAGAGGAGATTTATAGGGAACTACTGTAATTCAGTCTAGTCTGTTTTGATAGCCTGTAAAATGTGCTCCTGGAAAATTTGACCACATCTGTCTTCTGATCGGGGAAAAAAGGCAAAGGGGCTTTAAAAGGCTAAATATAAGCAGCCTTCACCAGAAAAGGGGGTATTTTCTTCAGACCTCTTTTAAAATTCTGGATGAGAACCCAAACTTGTCTCTCAAAGAGGTAGCCTGATTCAAAGCTGATTACACAAGACTTCAAAAAACCTCAAGGATCCTCAAAATTTCCTTTGAGAACACTAGAAAGGGCATCCTGAGTACCGACACTTTTCAGATGAGTCATGTTGATTTTTAAAGGAATAGGCTGACACTTTGGGAAATACCCTTATTAACATTCTTGACAAGAGTTTGTTGAGAAGACTGAAACCACTCATATCTTTCTACAGCAAGAAGATGTCAGTAAGACAGCAGCCTGGCTCTGTCTATAGGTAAAAAAAAGCCACTTAGCAGCACATCTAAAGCTCAGGAACACACATGCCTTGTTTCTTTAATCCAGTAAGTATCAAGCAGATGTACTTGGGGTACCTCAGCAGCTGTCAGGCATTATTGGATGTGATTGGAAAGTAGCACTACAAATTTGATTTCAATTATAATTATTTCCCTGGTTGAGGGGTAAAAATATCCATATGTAAATTCAACTGGTCACCTGAAAATTAAGTGTTTCAACTGAATGTGTGGAAACTAGTAAGCTAGCAGGCAGAGTGGTCATAAAAATTCACTTGAATTGATGTATTAAACAGTAAATTAGAGAACTAAAAATCAATACCAATTTGAGATAGCTACTGTGTAAGTGAGTTTGTAGAATAGGTAGCAGAATGAATAAATATTTTTAAAAGATATCAAAGAAATTATCAACTGAAACTGAACAGCTAAAATGGGTAGCTGAAAGTTATGGATAAACAGTTCAAATAGCTAGCTAAAAGTTTAAGTGTTGGAGTAGTTAGCAAAGATATAAGCTGTTTAAATGCTTAGCCTTTACTGTAGTCTTGCTTGGCCAGACGTCTCTCCATGTAACGTTAGCACTGTACCAGCGCTGGAGAGAGGTCTGACTGAACCTGTTATCATCCTGGAATAGGGGGAAAAACACCCTGACTTGTTTGTATTTCTTCAATCACAATCACAATCCAAACAAATCACAATCATCCCGGGGGATGCTAAGCCCAGGATGCAGCAACAGTGCCATTACAAAATAGTCGTGTAGTAACAGAGGGTATACTTGACGTCACTTACACACCCTGAACACACACCCCACAGTCGGACTGAGTGGCAAAACTGAGAGTAAAACAAACGATTGTCTGCTTAAATTAAAGGCAGTTGGACTCAACAGTGATTCTTATAATTTACTGAAGTACCAGTGGGTCACAAACATTGACAGTTAGCCTGAATTCAGGTTTCCTGACATTTATTCTTAACTGATTTTCGTGCTGGGAAAATACAAAAATACACAAAGCCTGAATGTACACAAAAGTCTGGATGTCAGCCACCCATAAGGACGCTAATAAACACTATTTCAACAGACTTTGTAGAAAGTTTAAAAGTGATCTGGTTAACTGTCTAAAATGAAGTTTGTCTTAGCTGCTAGCTAACACTAATGCTGTCGAACCATTCCCCATTTGTTTGTAGAACACAAGGCTCATCATCATGGATGCTTTTTAATAAATGCCAAAAAAACCTTTTAAATTACACAGAATATGAGTAAAGGTATGATTTTACTCAAAAATCGAACTGGCTATTGCAAATCCATATTTCTTGTGTTGTTTTTGCGAATTGCAGCGATCCATTTACATCTTTTCTGCAGCTTTCGTCAGTAAAAAAAAAAACATCTCCAACTTTTTGTTAAATCCATTTGTGCAGTCAATTGCACAACAGCTCTTTCCCAATTTAGGTGTGTTTTTTGTGTTTGTCAGCACATAAACTGTACGCTAACGCTGCCACTCATGTGTCTTTCTGCCACTGTCCCGGTGACGGTGACGTCAGATGCATACCCTCAGGAAGCAGGAAGGGAGGAAAATGCAGACTGACACAGTCAGCCAATGGGAGGCTTATACCCAATTTAAATTTTCCTGTGACTCAGACTAGTTGGCAATGAGTTATGAGCAAATTCTTGAAATACAAGGCTAAAAGTAATGGATTAATGGTTGCAATAGATGGTAAAATGAAAAAGTAAGTTTAAAATAATGAATAAATAGTGTAAACAGCGTAATTATCAGTTTAACTGTTGAAATTGTTTGCTAGAAGTAAAAGGAAATCTTGCTCACAGGTAGAAACCTCACTTAATGTCACGGACAAATGGATGAAGCCTCCAGCTTCTACACTCCAAGCGATGGTAGTAAAAATGTTAGAAAAGTGTGAAATAATAAACAGTTTAAACTCAGTTCAAATGAACAGACTTAGAACATGATTGGTGGTGTAGACTACCTAGTTTAATCCATACAAACACTGTAATAAAAAATGTCAGTGGTTGTACGGATTTAAAAAAGATGTAACATGTTAATTAGTGAGCTTTAGAGGTGCCTGTAGGTGGATTATGTTACTTTAGATTGTTTAGACTCTTCATGCCAACCTAAGCTAACCAGCTGCTGCCTGCAGTGCACAGACATGAGCGTAGTTTCTCCTCAGTTACTCTGTAAGACAATCAACAAGTGTATGTCCCAAAATATTAAAAGATTTTTTTAAAACATCTAAACTGAAATGACTTAGGTTTACAATTAACACTTGTTTCCATTTACTTGATGATTTAAAGTATTTTGTACAGTCAAATCACAAAATATTCCACTTGAGTTCACTTTAAATGATTAATATGGTTCTCCCTTTTAAAGAGCATCAGCAGCTCAACAGAGGAATTAGTTTGAATATACAGTTTGTATAATCATAAAGACTGATTAGACTCACAGAAATTGGATCAGCTCATTAATGGCTTTCATCCACTCTGCGAGCAACACTAATTTAATATAAGAAATAATCATGTCTTAATTCTACAAACACAATGATGTAAAATCAAGAACGATGGTGGCGAGTGCTCATCCATGTTCTGGCAGTGTGAGACACTGTGATTGGACAGTCCAGACACAAGCGGCATCGCGTCACGCAGCTGCAACCGGTTGAAACTCGGAAAAGCGGTCGTCGCCGTCGAGTTGAGCTCACAGGTTCTCGTTGGTGTCATGCTGGCACTGGCTGTCCGTCGAAGGGTTCAGGAAGGGCAGCTCCTCGCCGCAGCCCTGCAGCTTCAGGACCTTACTGCTGAAGTCCAGGCAGCACTGTGAGGAGACACACATCAAGGAGGTCAGGACGATGAAAATCAAAGTTTTATTCCTAAATCACTCAAAATGAACAGTCTGAAAAACTAAAATCCTTCAGTTATTAGTCCACATTTGTATTTACTTTGTTTGAAGGACACGAAAAGCCGCAAACTATTTCACTGTTTTCATATTTTACTATTTCCCTTTAAAGTTTAAAGGGTCATAATACGCTTTTCTGTCTCTTTTAACCTGTAAATGATGTTACAAAGTCGGATTGCCATTTTAAATGATGCTAAAATATGAAATAATGAGGTAAGGGTATGTAGCAGTAATCCCTGTGGGCTGTTTTTAATGGCTCTGAATGCTCCGTTCTCATCAGTTTTTTTTTAATCTCAGACCACTAGTGTGTCATAGTGTGCTGGGCTTCTCTATAGGTTGATCTAGAAAGTAGGTTTTTAAACTGGCCAATCAGAGCAGAGTAAGCATTTAGAGGCAGGAACTAAAACAGAGCGTCTCAGACAGCATCAAAGCATGTAAACCTGCTCTAGAAGTAACCGAGAATAAAATATGAACCCAAAAAATGAGCATAATATGACCTTTTTAAAGTGTTTTCTTTATGTTTATACCTTGTAGAAGTGGAATGATTAAGTCAGTGGTAAGAAGTTTAATAAACAAAACAATTTCGATGGTCAAGTTTTAAGATTCTGTAAGCAAAAACAAAAGATTCTCTTTTCAGCTTCTTAAATATGAGCATCTGCTGTTAAGTATCTATGGGTTTTTGACTGTCAGATGGAAAAAAGCAGCAATTTGAAGACAACACATCAGATTCAAGAATTATCCTCACGCCTGCAGAGCTCCTAACTCAGCAACTGGGAACTTATTATGAAAAACATACTGAATATCCTCCATAATGTTATGTAAATTGCTGTCTCTCTACACTTATCAGATATGATTGCTGATGAAACGTAATAGTTTGCAGTTTCCAGCTTACTTCAGCTATCCAGAGTATAAAAGCCTCAGCTCCATTAAGATTCAGTATCATTTTAAGGTCATCTGAACACCAGAACAACTGGTATTGCGCTGCAAAGTTACAAAGAATAACACGTACATAAAATTCAAGTTAGATGTTTATAGTTAGAAAAACAAAACGTTAAACTGTGTAGATGTATGTGTGTGCAACTGACCAATAGCCCCAAAGCAAAAAATATTCACTTCACTAACACTGAAAACAAACAAAAAGAGCAGCAAATCTTCACATTTGCAAAGCAGGAACGAGAGAATGTTTGGCATTGTTGCTTTAAAAATGAACTAAAATAAATCATTAAAATTAACAAAACAGAATCACCATTAAAAGCTGCCAATTCTACACAAAATGACTCTTTACATCTTGTACCTACACTAATACATCTGTATGCACCAGCAGCATCGAGAGGAATGATACTTAAAGGATTATACCAGTGTTACCTACTTATCATTGTCCTGTGTCAACGTCGGCCACATATGTTACATAAACCCCTCCCATTTTCCCCCAAATAGCCTAATT
>JAQFJA010000015.1:16951803-16962696 GCA_029874485.1 Naso brachycentron
CGTGTGATGAAACCTTTTTTTTCTGTGCCATATGCAACAAATAAACAGAAACACCATCCTCTGTCTCCTTCTCTTGCTTCCTGTCTCTCCTCTGTTGTTCAGGTTGTTTGGTCGTTTTTGTTTTTGTCGGGTATTTTTAGCCTCCTGTCTCCTACACGGGGAGCAGCTGAGGGAGAGCGTCGCCGCCCATCCACAGCTCCAGATGACACAGAGAGAGACGGGTTCACACTGATCGCTCCCCAGCCCACCTAATTGTCCCGGAGCTAATAATAAAGCCTGCATCTGAACCGATTTAACACGGTTTGCTTTGGCAAAGTCTCCAGAGCCCCGGGATCACACTGAGTGACACTGTTGTGTTTGCATTTCACTTTGAAGTGCTACTGTGCCCGCTGGGGAAAATCATAAACAATCGAGTTCAGTGGGAATCAGGATGCATATGAATGTAGAAATCCATTTCATGAGAGGAGTGCAGAAATTCATGACTTTCTGATAGGATGAAATATCACTATGTCCACATTTCTCCATAATGGTCCCTCTATATTTTAGAAATATCTTTTAAATGGCTACTGGTGGTTTGGTGTAACGTTTGGAAAATGCAGACATGTATTTTCGTACTTTTGTGGTTGCATTTAATGCACACATTTAAAGTTCACTTTTCCCCCAGTTATCATCCTATAGGCCCAGTTCTGTAGCTTTTGATCATCTTCAGAAGTACCTGGACACTCACTCACACACACACACACACACACACACACACACACTCAGGCTCACTCATCTGTAAGAGAAGGATTCAAGCAAACAGACAGCTAAGCTGCAGGGAGAAGAAGAGGACGGTTTTGCAGCAGCAGACTCGGTGTGTGCAGAAAGACCAAAGTAAGACTGTAAAGGATGCTATTTTTCTATTTAAGCTTCCAACAAATAAAATTTATGTCTTACTTTTACAAATTGCTTGATTTTAAAACATAGACTTTTTGTTTTGGAAGGTTATAACACTTTAACACATATCAGAGGACTTTCAACAATGCAACTGTTTAACCTAACCCTAGCTATAAATAGTTAACCATTTCATTAATATTAGTTAAACATTCTGTAAATGTTCAACTAGTATTTAACAATGTATATACAATATTCCACATACAGTTAGTTAACCAACTGATATGTTGTCGAAATGTTACATGTACTCACTATCTTTAGGTGGACTATCCAAATAAATTGTAGCCGTTTAACTTTCAAGAAACGCGTTCTTGTGGAGACTTAGATGAGAAAATTTGCCACTTGGGTTGGGCGATATGTTCAACCAGCCATCATCAGACCATCAAGTGATTGCCCACATATTCACAAAGGGGCAGCAGCACATACAATGGGTATCCACCACACTGTTTATACACTAAGAGCTTCACCGTATCATGAGGGTTTTTTTCCCCCCATATTAGACAGACACTTCTAGGTAAATTATTAATTGAGTGAAATCCTCAAAGAGGCAGACCACTAATTTAGAATAAGAAAATGTCAAAAATTGACAAAAACATTGGCTCTAACAAACCAATTGGGTTGAGCTCATCACGATGGTCGATATTTGTGCAATCGCACAACCCTATTTGCCACTGTGGCATCTTTGTGGTAAAGGTTACCAGAAGTTGGTTAGCTTAGCTTAGCATAAAGACTGGAAATACAGGGAAACAACTAGCCTGTCTCTGTAACAACTTCAATCTATAAGCACCTTTAAAAAACATTAACACATTTTTATCTTGTTTGTATGTTTTTTAAGTAAGCAGCCTTTGAGAGCCACGAAGGCCTGTAGGGCAGAGGCTTGTCTGCTGTTTCTATAGCGTGAAGCAGCTTAATGTACGGAGACGTTTATCTCTGCAGACTGGAGACTCTGAGTGGGCGGGACAACGGTCAATCATTTTTCACTTTGGCCAGTCATAGACGTACAGCCATCTGTAAGTCAAAAGATGCTTTCACCAATAGGCTGCTCGAAAAACAAATCAATCAGTTTAATTCAACACACAGGGAGCGCCGCATGTGCACGTGTAAGGATACAAAGAAAAGACAAAGACTCTAAAGGAACGAAGGGACAGGTTAGTTGTGCTTTAGAGAATTGTTTTACACATTCCCAGAGCAATATCGCCCATTTAATAACTTAAACAATTTAGGAAAACGGCTTTCAGTGCTGGTATACGGACCATTATGGTGTTATTTTGTAAATATTGCAATACATCTGACAATGATAGCAATGCTATTGGACTTTAAAGGTGGTATATACAGTGCGTAAAAGATTTTAAGGACTAGTTTGAATTCTGGCGTTGGGCTGGTTTTGATTCATTGTCCTGGTTTTGTCACACAGACTGGGCAACCCTGCCCTGACCTCCAAATCTCAGGGTGGATGCTGTAACTACAAGGCTACTGAGCTGGTCACTTTATCACAGCCTGCTGCAAGAAAAGTAATCTGATCATATAAACTAGAAAAATATTTTGTATTTTAAATCTCCATCTACAAAGTAACCAGTAAACTACAACTGTCAGTTACAGGAGCTATAGACAGAATCAGTTCAACACTTGTGGTTGCAGTTTAGTACCAGCTTTTACACCAAAACGAACCCGTGTGTCAGACACACCTCCCCTTTCACCTGGCGCTCCACCTGCCCACCAACTGTTCTTCGCAACTCCACTCAGTCCCAGCACCATGTTTGTTCTGAGAGAAATTTCAGGCACTGGCAGACCAAAAACCCCTCATTATTGAAACTATGCAATGTTAAATAAAAGGACTAACCCAATATGACAGATAACAATCTTGGAGACACAGCAAGTACTGTTTTTTTTGTGACTACTACATGTAGGGAAGAATAAGAGTCTTTAGTAGCAGTCTTTCTACTGTTCTGTGCGGTGTCAACCTGAGAGTCATCTGTGCGTAGCCATTGAAAGTGTATTAAGCTGAGCCTCACGCAGCCTCGGGTACAACTCAATACAACACAGCAAAAAACGTCTAATTGTCTCTTTCCATAATACATGGCTGGTCAGAATCTCAATCACACCACAATATGACAGCATTTACGTGATTATTGAACAACTAGGGACGTTAGCTGAGCTACTCATTCATGCTAGCTACGGCTGTGGCTGTCCGGGCTACCAAAACAAAACAAAACAAAACAACTTAGAAGCTTAATAACAGCACACAGAGAGGGCGTGTGACATCACTCTCCATTCTAGACGTCAATACTCCATTAGTTCTTTACATTTACAGCAAAACATATTTTTCCTGAAATCTAAAAAGGCTGAAATTTGTATATAGCTCCTTTAAATGCAGCTGAGTGAAAAGTGCAATATTTCCTTAGCACTGTATCATTGAATTAAAATACTTATTGGAATTACAAGTTATTCAGAAATGTATTATGCAGTACTTAAGTAAATGTACTTGGTTACTCGCCAGCACTAGTTGAGACTGCTTTATCAACTCTGTATGGCCAGATTCCACAAAGAGAGTGAAAAATGTACGTGGGTATTTTGGTTGTTTTATTGTTGTGTTTTGAGCAAACATGAAGCCCAACCTTAGTTCAAGAGCATCATGACTAAGTAACTGAATTTGTATGAGTTTTATAAAAGAGCTTGATCACCTGAACACTTTTTTAATCTGACGAGACTGAAATTCTAGGAAAACAATTAATACTTAAAATGTTGTGGGTACAAATGGAAACAGGATGAATAACTCAGGGAACCTTGAACACGGGAATAATGTTATTGTCTCCTCCCCCGGCGGCAGAGCTTTGTGGAGCAAACACTGAGTAAATACAGTAGAAAATGGTGAGCACACTGGTTACACAATAACTCAGTCTACGCTGAGCTCAGGTGTTTGTGTATCTGGGCTCAGATGTTTCCAACCAAAGCTTTCAAACACACACACTCACTCTCTCATGGTGACTCCTCTTACGTTTTACAGCTACATACTCAAAGCCCTGAATTGTGTTACATAAATCAGCCCTACTGAACCATGCGTCCTCCTTGACCCTCATCTCCAGCCGTCTCTTCCCTTCTCCTCCATCGCTCCTGTGTTCAAGCGTTGGATTTTGCCCTTTTCATGCTCACTGCCCCCGAAACTCATGCAAAGCACAACATGGCTGGAGTGATGCTGCTGCTGCTGCTGCTGCTGAGAGTGGGATGACCTCAGGCTAAAGAGCAGCAAAACAAATTCACTCTTATGTAACCAGCTCTGCTGCTGAATTACACTCTGGACAGGACAGGCTAGTAGAATTTAATAAGCAGAGAGCTAATTTCACAGCTAAAATGTCCAAGTGTGGCATAAAGGAAGGAGCAAAAAAAAAAATTTGAATATTTATATGATAAGTTCAACCTTTTGGGAAACATGTTATTTTTCTTGCAGAAAATTTGATGAGGTTAGATTGATACTTTTTTGTGTTTGTATGGAGCTTAGGGCTCTGTATTGGGAAGATTCTGGCAATATGATATCACGATACAGGGGTTACGATACGATATACTGCAGTACTGTAAGCAAGGCGATAGAGCACACCACGATAAATCTGGGTAAAAAGTATTTTGTGCAGTCAGAATATCATAGCAATAGTTTTTGTGCAATAGCCATCAGATGTAAAAAACAAAAAAACACAAATCTTTACCTGAAAAATCGATGCAGTGTTTTTGAGAATCGATACAATTTTGCAAAATATAATATTGCGATATTGATATGTATTGATATTTTCTTACACCCCTAATGGAGCTGGAGCCAGGACGCGATTAGTTTAGCTTAGCATAGACTGAAAGCAGGCTGTGAAAGGCTACTATGGCAGCTTCAAATGAGACATTTTCAAATGGCTTGTTTTTTTCTGACAGTCCAAATTTCCATGAGTGATATGTAAAGCAGCAAATCTTCACATCTGAGAAACTGGAACCAACTGTTTTTTACTTTTCGCTTAATAAAAAGGGCTTAATGATCATTAAAATTGTTGTTAACTGAATCTTAGCTGATTGACTAATTAATGGATTGACGTTTTCAACGCTGATGGAGATTATTGGAATTTAATTATCAAGTCCAGATTTCTAAAATAACCACAACCTTCATCTTAATTGACAAAGTGCTTCTATAGAATTGGATTATGGACATTTTCGAGGCCACAAACGAAAAAAGAAAATCGTGGCTCGTCAGTTGTATTGTAGCCTAAATATTTAGGATATAACTATCAAACAGATTTGCACACAGACAGCTACAGACAATCAAACAGCTCTGACAGAGTTTTTTTTAGATGATTTTCTCTTTTGTCTGTGAGGGTTTGGCATGCGAGCCACCTCTGGGAACATGCTGTGCTCCCTTTTCACTTAGTCTGTCCATGTCCGTTCAGAGTCCAAATGATGTTGCTGGCTGTCTGCAGAGAAGAGATACAGACATGGCAGAGGGCTGCTGGCAATTTCCCTCAAGTTTCCAAAGCTGTTCTTACATCTAAAATCCTTTGCTACAGATATTGCGCATATCGTGCTCCGTGTTGCCACATCTGTACCACCGACAGGGTTTCAATGACTCCTGAGATGAGCTTCATTCTGTCTTCAAGGAGAAAATAATTGGTATTATGACAAGAGGGTTGTTTGGCCTCCGCTGGAGATGTTGCAGCACAGGCTGCCATGATGACTGGATGATTTGGGGGATCTAATCTTGATGTAGATAATATGTCATTTAGAGTTTTCCCAGCAAACATTCAAAAATGGTTCAGTCTGGATGCCAAATACTGAGGCAGACGGTCAGATAATGTCACTGATTCCATGTCTAATCATGGTCCAGTCAGACCCGCTCTTACAAACCAGGAAAATGATCATATTATTGCCATGAAAAAGACAAACAAACAAATGCATATGTTTTTGTTGAATAAAATGACATTTTGTTGACAAATTATTTGACTGTGAAATGGTTATGATCAGACAGCCCCATGAGGTTGGATTTGGGTCAGCTCGCTACTGGCTAAAAAAAAAAAAGCATTTTTTAAAATTCTCCTTGAGTCAACCTTAACCCAAAAGACTGACTTTTCTTGTCAGACAGTGATTGCGTTAGTGTTCTATTTAAATCCTTTTATTTGACTAAATTATGATTACACCTAAGTTTTAAAGGAACTGACATTTTTGATGCACTGGTATTAGATCGATAGCTACTCGGTATCAGCAGATACGTAAGTTTGGGTATCGGAATCAGTACCAGGAAGATAAAAAGGAAAAAAAGGACGTCCAGATGACGGCCATGTAACATCAGGGACATTGGTATGACTCCTGTTTCGGAACTATTTTTGAACAATGACGGGGTGTCTTGATTGGATGTTCAAGCTACGTTCTTTCATCGTCCAAGTGTTTGCTGGGTAGTAGTGTCTAGATGTGCAGAATCGCATTCATCTTGGCTTCATCTTGGCCTGAGAAACTAACAGGAATATTAAGAGTCTACAGCCATGCTACCATGTCTGTGACCTTAATGCTTACATTGCTGACAAGCTAACATGCTAACTATTAGGCTTTGGCAGATGTAAAATTGTATCCAATATCGAGATATTTGCAATATTTTTGACAATACTGAATATCCAACAGCTATTACAGCATCTTCAGGCTTTTAGGGTTTGAAAAAAAAATACATGCAAAGCTGCTGTGGCAGTGGAGAAGTTATCACAGGTTAACTGGCATGATGTAGGCATGCCTGCAATGCCGGATATGCAAACATGGAGGACTTATAGTTTCGAAGAACGCCAGCTCATCAATGATATGCTCATGTTGGCAAGCTAACATTTACTGATTAGCACTGAACAAAATGTAGCATACTTATGTAAGTAGGACATTAAACGAGCTGAAATGTTAAGGCGATTAAACAAGATGAATCATTAGGGGATTACATAAATTAACTGAATTCATTCAGAGAGGAACATGAATATCCATATTAAATTTAAGGCAAGCCATCCAACAGTTGTTGATGTTTTTCACGCAAAGTCACAAAGTCAACCACATGGTGGCGCTATAGAAAAAATAAAGTGATCACTCAGGTCCATGGAACTTATCCTCTGAGGATGATGAATGTTATTGCCCATTTTCATGGCAATCCGTCAAACAGTAGTTAAGATATTTCAGTCTGGACAGATGTGCTATAACAGCATTGCCCTCATTAGAAAAGTACAACAGACAAATGGTGTTTTATATCCCAAATGACATCTACCTCAGGAGCAAAGATTGATAGTGGAGTGAAGAGAGAAAAAACATGTCTCTAGATTACAACTAATGTGCTTCATTCAAAGAAGAAGAGATTGAGGTGGAACATTTTTCTAGCAGCAAATGTTGGTTTTAAAATCTGGCAGACATAAAACCGTCACAGTGCGACATTCACAGAGCACAGACCACTGCTAGAGCTGCCTCCCACTGCCAGAGTGATTGTGTCGAGGTTCTTGGAGAGCTCTGGGGAATCTGGGAAGCGGCCATCAAACCATAACTGTGTCACAGAGGAGGCAGAGTAATAAATTGTTGAGATTATTACAGGGAGTACCTCCAGAGTGAATAACAGCCTCGGTTCAGGAGGAAGTGAGGAGGTCTCACTTGTCATGCAAGTCTATTTTTCATCTTATATGTCAAGTCTAAAATGTGTGTGTGTGTGTTTCTGAAGGTGTATCAACATCTCTCAGTGTAACAGGCTTTAACTTGACATTTCCTCCTCTGAATGCAGAGTGTGAGACTGAATATTTCATGAATAAAGGTGCTTTTTCAAGGCTGCACTTATATAAAGTACATATAGCTGTGCATTAGTGCTCACAGGAGAGAGTGTGCACACTCATCTAATCGCAGTCAAATAGCTCCTTATGCATGAAATTTACATTAAAATAGACAACTGACAGTCAAGATGCAACTGTTCTCTGTAGTGTTGGGCTGATTAGTCAAATTATCAATTTGTAGAATAATAGAAAATTGATTTTTTTTTTTCCAAGTAAAAATTAATAAAAATGCTGCTTTCCAGAAAATATGTTTGATTTCAAACTGTTCGTCAAACAAAACAAGACATCTGAAGATGCCAACTTAGACTCTGGAAACTTGCACGGACTTAAAAGTTTTCCAATTTTTTTGTTAATTTATAAACTAAAAGATTCATCCGTTAATAAAGCAGATTATTGGTGGATTGTTTAATACTGAAAATATTGGTCAGCTGCAGCTCACTACTCTGTCAACAGTGACAAGAAAAATGGCTGACGGTCACAATGAGGCGGTAAAAGGGGAGTGTGCAGGTGTTGGGGAGTACCACTGCATACATTAAAAAAGTTGCACAAAGTCTTTGTGGCTCTAGAGAGAGCTGCATGAAATCTGCTAATTTGCGTCAAGTGATGTCACTTGAGTCAGCATTGGTGGTGCTGGAGACTACAAGTTTGAAAATAAAAAATAATGGAGGGTTGGAGTTAGGAAGAAGCGAGGTCATTCGACATGAAATATGATAGATTGCCTCAAGTGATGTCACCTGAGTCAGCATTGGTCGTCCTGAAGATTACAAGCTTGAAAATGAAAATAATAATGGAGGCGCGGAGTTAGAAAGAAGTGAGGTCATCGGATTGAGGCTAGCGGCTCCAGACTACATTAGCTGCGACTAGCATAGCACATTTGAATCTCTCTCTCTCTGATTGAACTGCCAGGTGCCTAGTTGCATTGTGGGTAATGTAGGCACCAGGTTTTGACAAGGAAGACGAACGTGAGGAAACAGAAGCGATATTTCTCATTCTGCTGTTTCCGTTTAGTCTTTTTCCAAACTGTCTACCATGAGTACGACAGTATCGTAAGAGTGCAATGCTAAATTACTCTAGTACTCCGTTAAATAAGATTATACCAGCTTGTATTATCCCATTCAAACCCTGTCAGTCATGCTCCAGGATGCTGTACAATTTTGACACCTGCTTAGACTCAAACTAAACCTTTAATGACTTCAAAGCACCTGGCAGCACGCACAACAACCGCTCTAATTCAGTGAATTATGAACTGCCTGAAGTCCACTCACCAGGTCTTTGGATGTGCCCAGTCTCTTCAGCCCGTCCAGGGGCAGGAGGTCAGCTGAGTCCTTGTGTGTGAACTGGGTGGCCTGCTTGAGACGCCTCTGCTGGTGCAGGATGGCTTTATCCCGGATGGCTAGCTCACCTTTCTTCGCCTCACTCATGGTCTCGGACAATAAAGCAGTCTTTTTTTGGTGCTGTGAACAGAAGCACGGAGATTATAACCTCACAGCAGCGGCAGCAGCTCTCTGCAGACAGCAAGAGTGGATGTCCGTGTGCAGAGAAGAGGGAGAAAACCCTGAATGCAGCTCTTTAAGGATTGCTGTTAAGGTCCTTTTTAAGGCAACAGAATAAACCTGCAAATGTTGCCTCTTCCACCGTGTTTTGCCCTCTCTGAAATGCTGCTGTCCTTCCCTCTGGGCTCACTCTGTTACTCTCTCTCTCTCTCTCTCTCTCTCTCTCTCTGTGTATGTTTGTAGTCCTTGGCATGTATCTGTCTCAGCAGCGTTGGGAGTTATTGCCCTGTCCTGGATGCTGCTCTGATGAAGACATGCATCTTCCTCAATGTCAAGATGTGTTCTGCCTCTTTCAGAGGCTGCGGAGTAGCTGTGACTGAGAGAGTGTGTGTTTTCCCCTCCCCTCACTGCCGTCTGTCCTTGGATCTCTCTCTCTCTTCCTCTCTCTCTCTCTCTCACACACACACTCTATCTTTGCTTTCAGGAGTGTATTCTCTCTCTCTCTCTTTCCTCTGAACCCTCTTCTGTCTGTCACAGTCTCAACACAGGCGCATTTTCTCACCCAACTAACACAAACACTCCTTACTCTCCATAGAAAGCATATGCGCTCTGTCACACTGTCAGCTATCTAACATCTCTACAAAAATTGTCTTGAAGTTATATTGCAGCACACACACACACACGACTGTCACTCTGTATCTTCCTCCTAAGCCTGATGCTGTTTGCAGCATCAGTCCCTTGAGCTGTTACTGGCATCGGCGGCCCCTCGCTGTGGAGGTGTGAGAGATCACTGAGAACCGTCTGACCGCACACACACAGGATCAATGTGGACCTCTGACAGCAACGATTGATTTCCTCTGTGTCCCCTGCAGCAGCCGCCATGGATTAAAGAACCCAATTTCTACCATCCAAACATCTGCATCTGCACCAACAAAAGCTAAATTTATCACATCCATCTGTGGTCATGACCTCGAGATGATGACACACTCCTTCAGGTGAGGAAAGTTTCACGTGATGCAATAAACTGTCAATTTTTCACATCTTTCATGGCTTCTAAGTGTCATTTTTTTCAGGAAATGAGACAAACTGAGCTTTAACAGGAAGAGGAGGAAGTCCCTGTGAAGGTGAGGAAGACGATACTGTATCTCTGCTAACATAAGTATGTGCTGCCCCCTGCTGGGCAAATCTCCTCTGTTTTTTGGGGAACAAACAGAAAAGATGCATCAGTTTTCAAGTTCTTTCAAACATTCTGGGTTGAGTTGATTTCACAGCAGACGTGGAAAAGTAGCAGCCACGTCTTCTGATGATGTTTTTCATACATGATGAAATTTTGGAATCCGCTGCTTTGGATAATATACAAAAAAATGCTGCCTATACTGTAAAAATAATAAAAAGAGAAATAAATTAAGGCACATCTAATGATTTTGGTCACGTGTGATTGTATTGACTAGGGTCAACATCGTTTTTTGTAATCAGCAGCGATGAAAAGTATTGAGTATTGAGGGAAATGTACTTTTAATGTTAATATCCCACAAATGTCAAGTTAAAAACAATCAGACTATATCCAATCTCAGATAATTACAGTGAAATATAAATTTTAAAATTTTAAAAATCTTTTATTGTGGCATGGATCCAACTAGTTTCAATTCAAATGAGTCTTCATC
>JAQFJA010000015.1:17028236-17043171 GCA_029874485.1 Naso brachycentron
CAAAACCTTACAAAAGCAAAAGTATGTAAGCATTATCAGCAAACTGTACTTAAAGTGAAACTAGACAACTTTTTTGCCTTAACTTTGTCATTATGATGTATAACCTGATTAAACAGTGTAATAGTGGTTAAAAAATGACACCATTCACTGCTAATTTGGTCTCCAATAAGCCCTGTTTTTACCATGATATTTTCTTTGCCACTGGGATGAGGATTTCGCGGAAAAATGAAAATCTCGAAAACTCAGTGATGCTCTCTGTACTCTGTTCTAATTCGCTGGTCTATGCTGCACTTCTTAGCAACATGTGGTGGCTGTACGAGCTGATTAGCTCACCGTGCTCTAACTCGCCTCTGCCAACAACAGAGTGTCTGCAAGCCACACCCTCAGTCGGCTCGAGCTCGAGCTGAGATGGACCAGTTTACTTCGCTGCAACTTTACCCACAACCGTTTCGTCTCTGTACAAACTGGATTTAAAAGAGAGAACGACAACAAATGAAATAAAGCTCGAGCCGGAGCAAACAACTGCAGCTGAGTTGGTTCCCAAGTCTCATGCCACAGCTCACATAAGCTTGCTAGCTCGTTTGCCGAATTTATCTACTGCAGCTTTAAAGCAAAATTTGATCTGTCTATCTGCTTCCATTTTTCTCCTGAATGGGTTGCCCAATCAATCTGAAATTGCACATGAGCGTTGAGAATTGCCATAGGCAGAGACTGACGAAGCCCTTTGTCTCATTTACCTACTGACCATGCCCGTTTTAGATAAAAATACATCATAAATAATATGCTTCTTCTGCTCATGGAATCAATGAGCAAAAACACAGACAACGCCACTCTGCCATCGCAATCCACATTGTGGTCAAAGGTGGGATTGCATCTGTACTGTTCACTTTTATAGGAGCCACCCCACTCTGCGGGCCTGCATGCCATTGAGCTGTCCAACCCTGCAATGACTGAGAAGAGGAGAGGACATCGCTCCGTGGTTCTTCATAACATTCACTGTTTTGTTTACTAAAATACAAGAGAGAGGGCGAGCAAGCTGAAAGCATAATTAGGCACACAGCAGTGAAAAACCTATTATTCAATACTGTGCTGTAAACTGCAATACTGGG
Source organism: Naso brachycentron (assembly GCA_029874485.1). Lineage (NCBI taxonomy): Eukaryota > Metazoa > Chordata > Actinopteri > Acanthuriformes > Acanthuridae > Naso > Naso brachycentron. Next base: position 17,029,346 of record JAQFJA010000015.1, read on the forward strand.
GGTCAAACAGTCAGCCCATTCCCAACAGGATTGTTTTGAATGGACACTGTAATGTTACGCTGCACTCTTCTGCAACTCCGCTGATATCAGAAACATTTGTGCAGAGATGAAGTCGTGGGACATTTTCAATCTGAAAATGGTCTGCATCATGTTGCTACAGTGGACAAATGTTTCCTCAAAATGCAAAACAGGCATAGGCAGTAGGTGAATGAGACAAAGATCTTCATCAGTCTCTGCCTACGACAATTCTCTATGCCCATGTGTAATTTCAGATTGATTGGGAAACCCATTGAAGAGAAAAAAGTCTGCACATAGTTGCCATACACATATTCCCAGGTATGGACTATAAGATAAAGAACCAGATCCTTCTATGAAAACTCAAGTTTTCATGGGCTCAAAAAAACAGCCCTCTTTTCGGTTTGGGATGATGCATTTTCCAGCTAATCCACAAAGTATTTTAAATTGTTTATTTGGCTTAAGAAGGAGGAGAACGTACTCAACACACAAAGGAACACTTCATCCTTCAGTTGATCACAAACATTCACATTCAAAATCACCAAATTTTGGGATGCATGGCTTTCACTGGACAGGAAGAATGTGAAAAAGTGTAATCTGAAAAATGAAAAGTAACTAGAATTGCCTGTTTTGGAATACATTTTAGGCTTTTTCATAAATGTGTGTGACCTTGTAATGATGCCAAAAACAGAGTGCAACATGGTTTTCTTCTGTTTGTTGATGTTCAGTTTGTTCTGTTTATTTGGTCTGCTGGGCGTTAGGTGTGTGTGCTAAAGTATGCAATGTTTTGTCTGCTCTAAGTGTGTGTGGAAAGTGGTGGTTATGGTCAGGAAAGTTGTGTGTGTGTGTGTGTGTGTATGGGTATGGGTATGTGTGTGTGTAGTGAAAGTGGCCCTGAATTCTGCTTGTAGTCATTAATGCCCAGACACTGTGAGTGCAGACGAAAGAACCAGCTTGTTTGTTTGTTTGTTTGTTGTTGTTGGTTTTTGGTGTTCCAGCATCGGGTTTTGCAATTCAGGGTGGTTACACTGTCTGTTAGTTAGCAACAAAGCAATGCAAACAAACGTTTACACACAAATATATACACACACACATAATGACATTCAGGAGCAGCTACTGGGGTGTTTGCCGCAATTAGTCCGGCCAGTGTTTGTGTGTTTCACCGTCTGTCTGCCTCCTTTTTACGCGCTCTCTTTTCATTCCTGTTACATCTTCCTCAGGTGTTCAAAAAGCCACTCCACAGATTTTACATGCACAAGTACTACTCAATCTATTTGGTATTAATCAGTTAAATGTAAGGCCTAACCAATATGGAATTTTCAAGGCCAATGCCGATACTGGTATTAGGGAGCAAGAAAATTACAATATCCAATATATTGGCTGATTATATCAGCTAAATGTGATTATCAAGTTCTCGTGACAAAGATTTGTACAGTAATGCAGGCAGAGTATCTTACATTCTAACAAACTTTATTCCAAACATCAGTGCACTGAGCAGTAAACACTTCACATATTAGTTATTAAATAACGGACTGCCCTCTGCTGGACATACTATGTAAATACTCCAGTTTCAATCCTTAGTTCAATCATTTTTTCCATCCTTGAAAAAAACTTTAAAATTGGTGCATATGAAAAATACATCTGAGACAGGTTAATATAAGCCAATAATATCGGCAAACCAATATATTGGTCGGGCCCTAGTTAAAGTTGCAGTACATAACTTCTGCAAATGAACTAGCAAGCTAACGTTAGCTGTAGCATGAGACTTGTTGGGAAGCAAATCCACTGCAGCTGTTATGTGCTGACTCATACTTTATTTCAACCTTGTTTTCACTCTCTCTTTTAAGTCCAGTTTGAACTGAGACAAAACAGTTGCAGCGAAAGTTGCAGCAGAGTAAACTGGTCCGTCTTAGCTCGAGCTTGAGCAGACCAGCGGTGTCACTCGCAGATACTCTGTTGTCAGCGAGTGTCAGAGCGTAAGGCATGAACAGCTTATCAGCCCATAACAACGTCACCTGTCGCTAAGAAGCGCAACATGGACCAGCGAATTAGGACAGTGAGTACAGAGAGCATCACTGATTTTTCATTTTTCTGCAAAATCTTCGTCCCGATGGCAAAGAAAATATCTTGGTAAAAACAGGGCCTATTGGAGACTAATTTATCAGCAAATGGTGTCATTTTTCAACCACTATTACACTGTTTAATCAGGTTACACATCATAACAACAAAGTTAAGCCAAAAAGTTGTCTAGCACCACTTTTAATATAAAGATACTAACATGAACTATTAGCTATCAGCAGCTTCCTGAATACTCCCATCAGCTCTGAGTGTCACTTATCAGTCCGGCTCTGCTGTGTCCTCTAAACGACTGAGTTTACATGGTTGCGTGTGTGCAGCTCTCAATGTGTACATGTGTTAATTGTCCCGTATCACGGTATGGTAAACATGTGAAATGGGTTCAAATACCAGCTGTCTGGCCCTAAGCCAGTGGCTGCTGCTGCTGCCCCTTCTTCTCCCTCATCTCTGTCTATTTTTCCTTCTTCTCTCGTGCCTTTCGTTTCTTTCCACTCTGGATGTTTTCATTCATAACTTTTTCTTTTCCTTTTTCATTCTAGCAAAGTGTGTTTTTAGGTCCCCTGCTTGCTATTTGCCCGGATCTCTCATTCAAGCAATTGCTCTCCCCATTAGTGCGATTGAGATGGTGTAAAATCAGTCATGTGTTCTGCACTGCAGGACTGATGTGGGGTCACATCAGGCAGAGAACATGTTGCTTCTGGCTCTTTTCTACATGCAACATGTAATATTTTAGCACCAATCACAGAACAATTCCTCAATTTAACTCTCATGATTTTATTTCATTGCAGCTTAAAATGAGATCTAGTCCACTGCAAACCATTTGACCCAAACCAAAGTGATGGTTCACAATATAAATTGCTGTGTTTATAATGTACAGGTCCCATATGGTCAGCAGTTAGGATTCCTGGTTTCCACCCAGGCAGCCCAAGTTCAAACCCAGCATGGGAACAGTTTATGTCCTTCAGTCAACATCCATTATGCTGCCAGACACTCTTGGACTGGACTTACAGTACACAGCACTAACTTGACCTCTATATAGATGAAGAAGTAATCTGAGTCCTACAACTCAGAAGTCAGTTTGAATTTTTCGCACTTCCGGTTTCCTCGTCTCAAAGTCTGTGTTTCTTGAATGGGTTTTCGCTGAAATGCCGGAAATTAGGTCTGTGATTAACACAGGCTAAAGATATAGTGACATTTTGCTCTGTGATAGAAAATAAGCCAGTTCAAACCAAGGTTATTATCGATAACGAAAACTAACAAAATAATGAAAACTAGGGTAGAAAAACATTTTTGTAAACTGAAATAAAAATAAAAATGAGACTTTCCCCCCAAAAAACGATAACTAAAACTGTATTGTAGGTTGGGACAAAGCAGCAAAGACTAAAACTAATAAAAACTGAACTAAAGCTGAGTATTTTTGAAAAATAAAAACTAAACTAAACTACAGAACTTGCTTTTAAAACTAATTAAAACTGAACTGAAATTGAAAAATAGTCAAAATGAAATAAAAATAAAAACTAATGAAAAATTCAAAACTATTAAAACTTTGATACAAACCCATTTTTAAACTTTTCAGGTTCTACACATCTTGAAAAAGGTGCTTACAGGACGCCCTGGTAGCTCAGTTGGTAGAGCGGGTGCACTATGTACAGCGGCTGTGTCCTCGCTGCAGCAGCCACAGATTCAATTCTGCCCTTTGGAGCATGTCATTCCTTCTCTACATCCCCATTTCCTGTCCATTCTTCAGCTGTCCTATCAATAAAGTCCAAAAAAGCCCCAAAAGTAATCTTAAAAAATAAAAAGAAGATGGTTACAATGCATTGGTTCTATGAGACTGTAGTGTTTGTCAGGGACGCCAGACGTCATCACGGAAAAAAGAAATAAAACATATAATATCTTTGAAAAAGGATGTGAGATGAGCAATGGATGTAGCCATGATCACAAACTAGATCAGCTCATGCTAAGAGGAGAGTTTTGTGGAAAAGTCAAATCAAATCAAAAGCTGTACACACAATGTAGATCATTTATAGTCTAACAATAGTTCTTTGCCACTGTTGATTTATTGACGCTTCAAAAAACACAAACATGGTGTTGATCTGTAAAGATTATCATGCTGATCAAAACATGTAAGTTTCATAAACTTGTGTTTGTCGCAGAGCTGATTTTCAGCAATTCAAATCCGAAATAAGCTTTTTGCAGAGGGAACCAGTGAAATACTAACTTTTTGGTCGGCTGACAAAAATAGCCCACATCATCCATTCGACGCTCTACAGGAATTGTACTGAAATTGGTGCTAATGAATTCCATACAGCACCTTTAACTCTAAACTCGGAACAGTGAATCAGAGCCAATCAGAAGTTTGTGACACAACACACACCGTGGGAAACAAATGCAAGGATTGGTGTGTGTTTTTATGCATTTGCAGTTATGTTTGTGTCAGTGTATCCTATGTCTGTTATCATTGTATAATCGTGTGTGTGTGTGTGTGTGTGTCCTACATTACATTTGCACGGTGTAACGCAAACAAATAAAGAGCTTCCTCAGATGCCTTGTCCCCCTCCTCCTTCAATCATTATCCAGCATGCATGACATTCCAGCTCGCAGGAATGACAAGGAGATTGTTATTGTGCTCTCAGCGCTGCATACTTGCACTCTTCTCATACACACACACATACACACACAGGCTTTTCAGACCAGAGGCCCGTTCTCGTTTCCAGCGATGAAGCCAAACAATCAATCTCCATTCACTAATTTCAGGCGAGGGAGAGATGGAGGGAGAGGAAGTGAGGAAGTATAGAGGAAGCGGAGGAAGAGAGAAAAGCAGGGAGCAACAGAAAAGGAAAGGGAAGAAGAAGAAATGGAGAGAAATCCAGAGGAAGAATAGAATCTTCACCCCCAACAAACTCACCCTCACAGGGGAAATGCTTCTCTTCATCACACTGACCTCTTTGTTCCTCCCATCCTTCCATCTCTGCCTCTGTCTATCATTTTTCTTCTTGCTAATGAGCTCGCTCTCCCCTTTCTCCTCTCTCACTCTCTCTCTCTCTCTCTCTTTCTCTCAGGTCCATGGGAAGTGTGTGTGCAGACACAACACAGCAGGTGATCACTGTGAGCAATGTGCTCCTCTCTACAACGACCGACCATGGCAGCCTGCTGACGGACTGACGGGGGCGCCGCACGAATGTCGAAGTGAGTGGTACAAACAAAGTCAATCGATAATATATCCAATCAGTTAATATATATGAGTAATCAAAAGGCCACTGCACTTCCTCCAGCTTGTCTTATTTGCTGATGTATTAATCCCTTCCCTCTCAAACTAGAGTGTAAGTGTAACGGACACGCTCAGAGCTGCCATTTTGATTGGACGGCGTGGCGCGAGTCTGGCCAGCGCAGCGGGGGTGTATGTGACTGTCTGCATAACACTGAAGGACGTCAGTGTCAGAGATGCAAGGCCGGCTTCCACAGAGACCCCCAGAGGCCACACACTGCGCCCGACTCCTGCAAACGTAAGATGAACACACACCTGGCCGCCTCGTAGGAAGCAGTGGGCTCACTGATGCTGATTTCCTCAGTGACATTTGTGATACTTTCCACTCAAAGTGGTGTTAAAAACTCTTAAACTCAGGTCGATTCAAGCTGTAGGCTCTCTGAAAGTAAAAGCCAAATCAGAACACAGCCTCATTAAATCTGTTATTTTCTTATTTTTAATGCTGATTCTGATGGTGTCCCTTCAATTTTTAAAGTAAAATAAGTGTTTTTTGCTTTTGTTTTTGTTCTTTGTTTTTTACTTTAAAGGTGAGCAAGGAAGTATTATAACATATTTCCTATGTTAAAATAGAGAGAAAAACACAACTAGTCATGTCTACACAAGTGAATGTAAAAGAGAAATTTTGGATTTCTGATGTGGAGTTGTATGAGGCTAATATGCCTCGTCAGTGTCTTACCTGCAGTAGATAACTCACCCTCTGTATGGAGAAGCAGCGCAGTACAGCTGTGCAGGCACCAGATGTGCTCGGCCTGTCAGATCGGCTCGGGGTCAAACACTTACAGAAGACATAACACATTAACGCTGACCTGCAAAAGATCTCACAAGAATGATTATTTTAACCTAAACCAGTGTCTTTCTCTAACCCCAACTGCGTCTTTTTATCCATAAAATAAGCAGATCATATATACAGTGTTGTCATATTATTATTAGCATAATGAGGTTATTGCTTTCCAACTGCACAATGGAGAAACAACGCATGCAAATATTTAACAAACCAAGGATTACTATCACACACGCTTGTGTACTGTACACTGGATATTGTGTGCTGTACTCGCTGCACAGACTAACATTACAAAGTGCTTCACAAAAAAGGGAAAAAAGCATTGGTTGATTAAAATGACAATGATTGTGTTAGCATGCTAATGTGCTAATTACAAATACTGCGCTACCATGCTAACATGCTAATTACACATAGGCTAGCGCACTATCACAAACTTCATTTTGAATTTTTAGCAAACGAAATAGTTATTTTTTAAGGGTTTCTTCCTGCACATGTACAGAACAGAGAAGCAATAACCAAATATAATGTGTGACTGCCACACAGCTAATCATAATGAATTACATCTTCTGTAAGTGCAGGACCCCGAGCCGATCTGACAAAACGAGCACATCAGGCACCTACACCGGCAGGAAGCAGATCATAGTATAGCCGTAAATGTTAGCAGCAACACATCTTTTTGCCACCTAAAGTATATACGTGCTTGCTACATGTTAAACTTTTAACCATTTGCATTTCTGTCAAACTGCCGTTTCATTTGGGACTGCCTGCAGTAGTGTGTAGAAACACGGACATTTTGCACCTGAGGCAGTGTAGTCCCAAATGAAACATCTGTCTGAAAGGAATGCAAAGTGCCAAAAATTTTAAACATGTAGCATACGCATAAAGGGACTTATATACTTTAGGTGGGTGGTCTTGTTGGTGACTAAAGGACAGGTTGCTGTTGGTATTGTACCATTTACAGCAATACTATGCTTTTCTTCCTGTCTGCGCACTGCGCTTCTTCTCCATACAGACAGCAAGGCTAACACACTGACGAGGCATAAGTGCCTCATATGAACTCCACATCAAAAACATCAAAATGTCCTTTAAATGAGGTGAACTAAATCTGTTAAATTTCAAAATTGACCACATCACATCCTTAGAGATCAATCGTTGTTTGATTTGACCCTAAAAAGTGTGTTCTACTAAGTTTGGGCGAGTTCAGGAATTTCAGCAGTGAAATATTAGATGAATTTCTTGTAGACATGTTTTGTTAAAGTGAACCATGATCATGACAGCATGAAACCAGGAAACCGCATCATGTAGAACTTATTGTAAAATGTCAGAAAGGTAATTAATCCTGCCAGTGTTGACAAAATGTTGCTGGTGTGAAACATAATATAAACCACATTCACACCACAACACTGGCACGGCACTCTCATTCTCTCACGGAATGCTGAGGACTGAGATCACAAGCCAGGACGTGCTAGATGATGCTGGTTTCTGATGGGCACCTGGCCCTATGTGTGTGTGTGTGTGTGTGTGTGTGTGTGTGTGTATAAGTGTGTGTAAGTGTGAGTGAGAGAGAGACAGCAGACAGCCAATGCTCCATCCAAAGCTTACACCACAGTTAATCATCGGATGATGACATTCCTTCGTCTTGACTCGAAGCATGACACACAACCCCTGCTTGTCCATCTTGGCTTGTTTTGCCATTTTTCATGTGTGACTCAGAGCTAGTGTAGCTTCGGGGTAATCATTGGTAGTAGTTGTAGATGTGTGAGGGTCCTTTGTGTGCATGTGTGTGTGTGTCTGGTTTGTGTGGCGCTCTTCCCTCCGGTGATGAGACGAGTCTTAAGTAAACACACGATAGTCATCCATAAACACGGAGCAGTGGCTACATTCTCCCTCTGATTATCTGTCAGATTTGACCCAGTCTTAGCTCAGTCCTGCAGGTATGCTGGACTCACACATGACTGCCAGAGTGTATGTTTGTGTGTGCATTCACGTAGGCATTGAATTTAAACAACTGTCAAGTTGAACCAGACCGTTCAAAAACACCTTCGAGGGTGAACACGTCAGCTGTTAGCCTAATTATATAAACCATAGTTTGAGTGTATAATGCATATCTTTATTACTTCTTTTATTTCATAAAGAGATCCATTACAACAGAATACGAACATTTTTCTTTAACCCCTTTAACCCACCAAATAATCTTTATGTCTGTAATCAAATACATTATACAGAGATATTAATAAACAGTGGTAGAATAGAGATAAATGTTAGCAAACAACCAGCCATGATGGCAGCTGTGTGAGGCTGTAACCTGCTGTGAGCTAAATGCTAACAGTAGCATGCTAACATGCTCACAGTGGCAAGGCCTAAAAACCAGCAAGCACACGCATATTGATTCTTCTTTTGACCCATTTTTCACAAGACACATATCTTCTGAACATTCTGACACTAAAATGGCATTTTTCAGACACAAACCACAAAATTAACTTTTTTCGAGACCTGTCTCTGTCTCAGCAACACATTCTCACGAGATCTGGGAACTGGTGCTTCCCGCCTTGCCACACAATAGACATAAACAGACCTTTAAATGATCTTTTACATGAAGCCATTAATTAATGTTAAACCTTACGTCAAACAAATATCATGCGATGCGAAATCCATTTGCTTTTATCCATTCATACGATGTCAATTTACTTCCAGAAAGGTGGAGGGATGGTGGGAGAGGTGACCCTGCCCACTTAGCATACAGGAAGTGTATACCATTTCACACCACTGGCGCAGTATATAGTGGGGAATCTTGTGTTATATTGAGTTTATTGGACTAGACCTAATTAGCATTAATATGTTAGCATGCTGACCTTTCACATAGTAGAAATCATGGGGCTGCTAGCATGGCTGTAGTCTGTTATCCTTGTTTTTCAATAGGCTGTAAATCCTCAACCCTGTCACAATCATTTAGCATGTAGCTTAAATCAACTTTTAATGACTGCGTCAGCATAAATCATTTTCTCATAGTTTGAGTTTAAAGAAATCCAGTCCATTGGCATTGGTCCTATCAGGATCTTAAATTTGATGAATCACATTTTGGACCAAAAATATGTCAACATGCTCCACCCATCAAGTTTAGGTGTGTTTGCCTCTCTGATAAGATCATAGAAATTTAATGCACCGCCTTTTTTAAAAAAAAAAACACGTTGTAAGGTTTGGATTTCAGTCATTGGGTCAGGTATCGGGCATGTTTATTGGCACAGGAAGACTCACCTGTGCTGTAACTGACGGCTGATTGATAGAGAAAAGGATTGACTACATGCTTGGAGAACCCCTAAGATGGAGGTACAAGTTGTGAAATCCCACTGTAGCTGCTCGCTGACAATGGAGGAATTTCCCTCCATCGTGAGGAACATTTTTTTCATACCAGGCTCCGAGGGGCCCAGGAAAGAAAACACCCCTGTCAAGCTTGTACACTCCAAAACACTTTAGCAGGGGAAAGTTACACTGTATGTTTGTACATGTGTCTGTGTGTGTGAGGGGGTTTTGTCGTCTGCATAGGTCGGTCAGGCAGGTGTCTTGTCAAGTCGCTGCACATGCTCATGAAGTTCTCGATGCAGCTGACAGCTATCATATGTACACACACACGCCCTCACACACATATCACACAGGAGTCTTTGTGACCCCTTCAAGTGCTCATAAATTTCTCACACAGATGTGTAAACACACATGGTTACCAAACACATTGTCACACGTGTTTTGGTTTAGCATGAAGCTGAGGTGGTGCTGTAATCTCCATTAATCATTAACATGCACAGGCTTCTCACAGAACAATACTGTAGATATGGCCCCACACACACACACACACACACACACACACGCACATACACATACACATACTCTTACACAAAGCTTCTAATTTTTAAATTAAAATCTTGGGTCTTAATATCATTTGTTGACATGTGTTTGTATGTGTTTAGTTCGCGTGCAGGTGGGTTCATATCTACAAAGTCTATAAATGTGATATCTTTATGATTTGCTGATATTGCTCAGTTCGGTCTTACGATTAAGTTTATCTTATCTTTGTTGTCCCGGTGATTCGTCTGATAAGCTGTCTGGTTTGAAACTCAGGAAGGTTGAAGTTATGTTGCTCTTACAGGTCAAAGACTCCCTCGTGCTTCGTCTGCAATTAGATGAGTCAATGTGAGAAACGGGCCATTTCTGCTCCCTTTTATTGAGGAAATTCGGGGGCAATTATTAAACCAGTGGCTTAAAGTGTCGACTTTTGTTGTATGTCATTTCCTGTCTTTTGATGTGTTGGCGGATCTCTGGGTATGTCAGGTCAGGTGTGCTAGCCAGAGCTTGCTTTCACTTTGTGGAGTTTTGCGCTACGAATTTGATTGTTAACGCAGAGAATTACATATTGATGCGTTTAATGCTACATCCACGTGAACGCATTTTAATTTTAAGACAGAGTCCTAAAGCACAAACAATCCTCATCCATATGTGTGTTTTAAGCACTGTTGCAGCTCTAATCTCCAGCCATACTTCACGCCTTAAAACGTATATCACATGACCATTCCATGAACCTGAGCTCGTAATCACACAGCACCTGTTCATTCAAAGAATGTTTCCCCTCTCTGTTATCTAGTCTGTGGAATTAGCAAGGGGTTGTTTTACTTCGATATGTGTGCAGTCAATAACTCCCAGGCAATGTTGCATAACTTACTGTGTGTTTGGTAAAAGTTCATGAGAAGATCCTTCAGTTTGGGCTCTGTACGCATTGATTTGATGTGATTTGGCCCCAGGAAGACGGTGATAGCCTCACACACTTGTTGGGATGGTCCAAATGCATTGGTGGTTTTATGGAGTCTTCCCTCATCACTTAAATAATGTTAATACAACATGCGGGACACCTTTGTGAAAACGTCTACACATGCCCACATTCTTGGTGTCGTTCCCTCCACATGTGGATGCACTTTTTCGGTGAGTCAGTCAGGGCCGATCTGGACCAATGTGCAAAAGTTTTCTTACCATTCCTCTGAAGCCATAACTTTGTTCATAAAGTTGTCCTGATCAGTGTAGGGCCGATCGCACTGCTGAACACAGGAACTGTCACAGTTCCCTTGAATAATAGCTCGCCTCTTGTGCATGTAAGCAGTAGTAAAATGATAAAATGCAGACTTTAACTGCACAACAGCTGCTAGGCGGGGCAACAAGGTAAGCAACACCTGTAATTTGTTATCCATGTCGAAATAACGCCGGGTAGTCGAGGCTCGTACATACGGGCTAATGTAGTGTGTTTTCTTCCGGAAAATAGTCTCATGACCTGGGCATGACCAATCAGGGAAGGTGTCCGCATCAATGTCTCTAAACACTTCCTTCTCTGCCTGTCCACAGTGAGAAGCAGCGTCTGTGTTTTCAAAATAAAAAAGGGTCAACAGTGTCTCCAAAGTGCTAAGTCTCAGGGCTGCTAAGACGAACATTCTGCACAAATGACTGGGTTCTCCAACATGACAACACAACTGTTCACAGTGCAACAGAAATGCACGAAATGCAAGTTTCTCGCCTGCAACAAGACAGTTATCACTCCCCATTCGTTTTGCTTGCCGGGTTTGGCTCCCTGCACCTACTTTTTGTTCCCAAAGTGAAATTTGGTCCCTGGGTTGTAGACCCAAGTTTTAGATCCCTTGTAAAATTGTAAATGTACATGCGCCATTAGTCAAAATCTATGTGTAACTCAGGTTCTTAAGATGATCAAGCCTGAAATTTGGAATACTTCCTCATAAAAGGTACTACTACCACAATTACATCGTCACTTACACCTGCTACGTGCACATTAGTGTGCAGTGCTCAGTTCATGTGCAACAGGGAACCATCTCTGAATTTTTTCAACTGCAGTTTGTATGGCACACTCAAAAGCTGCAGCTTAAAGGGATCTCGTGGTGTAATTCTTATGTCAGCTTCTGTTTCCAAGGTGGAGAAAGCACCTTCAGTCTCAAGCGTGCAATCTTGTAAATTTATTTACAGTCGACTGATTAAGCGGTCATATCTTTGAACTTTGGTTCAAGAAAACATGGCTTCTGGATCTAAAACAGTAACTTTATTCCAAATCAAGAGGTGAACAAAGTATTAATAATAAAAAAAGGAGCTTGAGTGCAGAGAGACAAGTCTTTGGTTGTACGGTGAGTATTTAGAGACATTTACAACCAGTCAAGCTTCAAGCATCATTAAACAGCAGAGAAATGGCCCCAAACAACGCCCCCCCTTGTTTCTCTCTCGTCTTTTTGCCTTTCCTTCACCATGTCTCCCTCCCCGCCTCCCTCCCCGTCTGCCCTGCAGATAGGGACAGATTTATGGGGGAGGCCTGACACCTCCTCCTGAAAGGCTCCGGGTCTCAGTGTTGATAACAGCAGAAAGGCAGCAGAGGCTTTTCTCAGATGGCCAGTGGAAACGTATGGGTGTGTGTGTGCAAATATATTGTTTTTGGAGGTTGTTTAAAGAACACCCTATCAGCACACAATTGGAGGGGACATGAGGGAGGGTGAAAGTGTGTGTATGTGTGTATGTGTGTGTGCTAGTGTGCGTGGGTGGATGATAAGAAAAAGAGAGAGGCCTTTGTGTTACGAGCTCCTGCAACAATAGCAGACAGACCAAAAAAACAACTGATGACTGATGAAACACTGAAGTCCTGGTAATAAAATATAAAGTGCAGGTCAGCAATCTAAATGTTTAAAAGACCTTTAAACCTTTATTTACTTCTTGTTTGGCATATATACAGGTACATATTTATGCTAGCCTTTGGCAACTCAATCCGGCAGTTTGTCCCACACTGAAATATTGCATGAAGCTGCAATTAATAGTATAAATCATAGATAGTTTCAACATAAAGAAAATAGAAACCTAGAACTATTTCAGTATACACTATGAGGATGCCACTGGCAGGGTGGTGCCAGCCAGAGCCACAGACATCACAGTCTATAGGTGGCACTAATCCACTTAATTTCTATAGTACATTTTAACAAGTAACAAGGTCCCCAAAGTGCTGCACAGATAATTAATAATAAAAATAAATAATAAATAATAAATAACACAAAAAAACAATAATTGAAAAACAATTAAAGGACAGACACCACACAACTTTCATGCTGGATTAAAAGTTAAGGAATAAAAAAATGGTCTAAAAGGGAAAATCCACGAGTTTTCGTGTGGATGTCCAATCACTGTTGACGGTAATTGTAGTCAACTGAAGTGATAAATTCCTCAGTTTGTGCTGTATTGACAGAGAAAGCTGAGTTTTCTGTGTTATCCTGCTCACACAGCTGTTCTTGCAGTGCCCACATGTACCAGGATGCATGGCATGGTCTCCAAGATTGTTATCCATCGCACTGGAACATTTGGCAACCTTTTATTTAATATTGCGTACTTTTCAATAACAAGGGGTTTTATCTTCCGCCAGAGCCAGAAAATCCTCGCTAAACAAACATGGTGCTGGCTGGCCTGAAGTGTAAGGGGAAAGGCGAGGCGTAAGCAGTTTGTAGTTCAAGAACAGTTTATAGAACAAAAGATTTTGAAGCTGCGTCCCAGAGACACAAAGAACATTGAAAAAAAAAAAATAGTGTTGGGTTTCACATTATATCCCTAATTCGGACAGATAGAAATAAGCTTGAAAGTCATCAGAGCTGCCCTTTAACAAGAGATTTT
>JAQFJA010000015.1:17060150-17080788 GCA_029874485.1 Naso brachycentron
GATAATATCCTCAACATGGAGCTAGTTACACACTGGTTTGGCCGTGAGGGTCTCAGCATTATTGGGGCAATAGGCTGCTTGTATGTGAATGGTGCAACACTTCCCTCTAGTGGTTGAAAGTTGTATTGCTACTGTTTCATCAGTGCAAAGCAGAGATTGCGTCCAGTCACTCTTTGGTTTGTTTACTGTTTTCAGAAAAGTGACACTGTGGCACAATACACACTAAACAACAATTAAGAGCATTTCATGTTAATACATTAAAGTAAAACAACAACTAAAACGGGTGTAGAGACGCAAATAAATTCAATGAACTACAATAAACGAACAGTCTGACAACTAAAACAGTAAAATGACAGTATAACACGGTTTGGGCTACACAAATATAGTTTTTAAAAGAAGATAAGTGGGCATCCCTACTCTCATCATCATCATCAATAACAACAACAACAACGTCACTTATCGAGGACGCGCTCGAGCCAACACCACGCGACAGGGACCGACAAGATGGCGATCATTTTGGAAACAGAGGAGTTACTGCCGTGAAGGAGAGGCTCGCTATGCTGTTTTCTTTCACATACAGTCAGTGATTCTAAATGTTTAACAGCGTTGCCGATTGTATGTCTGTTCTCGTTTAAACTCATCCGTCGGTTTGGTTTTAAAGCCGAGCCTGCCGCTGAGAGCTGACCTCCGGCTAATGCATCAACTTGTTAGGATTATCGCAGTTAGCCTGGCAGGCTACGCTAACTAGCATGATAGGCTAATGTTAGCATGATAGCTAGGGATCACTTATGTCTTGAATAAATACAAAAAAACTGTAGAGATAAACTGGGTGGCCATCGTTGGTGTATGTGCTCATGTAACGTATATTTTACGCTATTTCGGACAACTATTTTCCAAGGTTTTTCCCGCTATTCAGATTTTATTTGTGACTGATCCCAGTATTTTATAATTGCAACTCCCCATAACGTTAGCTGTATCAATTACACGCTAGCGATAGCTAGCTAGCATTAGCTACAAGGGTAACGTAACTCAAAAGTTGTGCTGTTTGGACGGCTCTTATATCGCGTCTCTTTTCGCTCTTATGCCGTAGAGATTGTTAAAACATAAGATCGTCTGATGGTGTCTGTGGGGATTTATTGAACTTATGCTAGCGAAAGGTTGGGCTTCACAGCCATGCACTCACAAGGACAAGCCAGGCAGGCAGAGCGCGCTTATCTGCCGATAAAACTTGGTTGACATCAGAAACTGTGGAGCAACTCTCCCAGGAGTCTTAGCAGTTTTCGTCGCTTCTGCTGTATTTCAAGTCAATGACTTTATAACTAAGGCTCCGTGATGATTACTATCACGTATAATGAGAATAAAAGGTAGGCTATTTTTGTTGATGTGTGGAGACTTAAACTTCTGAGCAGAGCAACAGCTCGTTCTTCTGCCGCTTTTCTGTTTATCGAGAAAGCACCCAAAGAACGGACCTCAGATGGTTTCTTGCTCTCTGATTTTATAATCTGTACAAAATTGTGAGTTAGTTTTCAACGCAGCGTGTTCTGTTTTGGATCCTTGACAGCACTGAGATTGTATTTATATCACAGCAGCTGCACACGCTCATGGCAGCACAATCTGATGAGCACTTATTGAATAAACACGCCCACTCCCACGATATAATTGGTAAACAAACATGTACTTTGACGTTTTGTGCTTGTTTTGTTTGTTTGTGTTTAATGGGTTGAAGGTGTAATACATCAGAAAGAAACATGGCATTTCTGAATTTAGAAACGTCACGTTTCCTTGTCTTCCCTTATTTTGTGTTCCAGTCATTTCCCCTCTGTTGCCGAAGCTGTTTTCCATCAGTCAATTTTCTTCCCTTGGTCTCCTCTCTCTCCTGTCCCCAGTGAAGGTAGTGCTGTACCCAGACAAAGGGTGCACCTCTTTGAAAGCTTAGCCCCCTTTTGTTGGATAATCTTCCTGCTTTGACCTCAGTAGGGGGGTTGATTGGGCTGAGCCCACTCAAGGATACCCACTTTTTCAGCTGAGGTACACTAACCCCCAGAGATGTGTAAAGAAGCCAGAGAAGGCTAAGTGGAAACTGACTGTGGGGTCTGGGATTGAGTTAAGTTTTTCTTCTTTCTGTAAACCAAAGAAAGAGAGACTGCTCAGTGAGAGTTGCGAGGAACTCTCCCTGGTTTGGAAAACAGGATCACACAAAGAGGCAAATCCTGGAGCTTCTTTCCCACTTGTTAGCAGTCCATCACATTAAAATGTCTGGATAGATGAAATATGTTCATGTCCATCTGGAGTCACTCAGGTTGTTGACTCTGTGTTTGCTGCTTAGTTTATATTTCCTAGTTACTATCTCGGGAACAGCTCCAAGGTTTGTCAACAGCCCACATTAACTCGTGCACCTTTCTTGTTTTTAACAGATGTGCCTGGCAACACTCAACACAGTCATGTTTATCAACCACTTATTTTACTGTTGGCCTGTGTTTCTGTTAGGAAACGTGTTAGCCTGCTCGCCACCTGGCACTTTTCCACAGTTTACTGTATTTAGCCGCGGCCTCATGAAACAGAGTGATGTGAGGTTAGATGTTATGGCTTTGAGATCATTTTATTGTTTGCTCTGATGTTTCCAAAATAGGATCAGGATGTCATAATATAAAAATAGGCTACATCAAATGTGCTTGTTTTTTTTTTTTAAACTGTATTTCTGGCCTGTCAGGGTAGATCTGACAACATGACTTCAAGGAAAAGGCTTTTTAATTATTTCAAACTTCCTGATCTGACTGTTTTGAAGGGCCACTTCTTTTTATCTGCTCCATCTATTCATCTTGACTAACTGGATCTTTTCTCTCTCCTGTAGAATCCACCATGCCCTGGGAGGGTCCCATTTCTCAGCTCACCATGGTCACCATGGTGATATGAAGCCAGTGTGAAACGTTGACACACCCACACAGACTCACACACAGACGGTCAGTTATTGACTCGCACAGCCAGCCAGCCAGCTCGGCAGGCAGGCTTGTGTAATGGACAGGTGTAAGCATGTGGGGCGGCTGCGGCTGGCTTCAGACCACTCCATCCTCAACCCCCAGAAGTGGCACTGCGTGGACTGCAACACCACTGAGTCTATATGGGCGTGCCTGGGCTGCGCTCATGTGGCGTGCGGGCGCTACATCGAGGAACATGCTTTGCAGCATTTCCAGCAGCAGCGACACCCGCTGGCTATTGAGGTTAATGAACTTTATGTTTTTTGTTATTTGTGTGACGACTATGTCCTGAATGATAACGCCACGGGAGACCTGAAGCTGCTTCGTAGTACACTGAGCGCCATCCAGAGCCAGCGCTATGAGGTCACCACCCGCAGTGGGCGCACTCTTCGCTCTGCTAGCGCTGCGCCTGATGCCGTCATGCCGTCAGGTGCTCGTGAGCTGCAGCTGAGGGACGAGGACAGGATGTTTACTGCACTTTGGCACCGACGTAGGGCGCTTATGGGACGCGTCTTCCGCTTCTGGTTTGGACTAACTGAATGCGGAAAAAAGAGGGAGGAAGAGGAGAGAAAGAGGGAGGAGGAGGAGGAGCAGAAAAGGGAGGCAAGGGAGAGGAGGCGGGCTTTGAAGAGGCAATTACAGGAGGAGCTGGAGAATGCACCTCTCAGAAAGAGTCGCCGCTTACGCTGGAAGAGCCAGAGAGTTGCAGATGCTGCTGTCACAACACCATCTAAGGGAGTACGCAGCAAGACAAAAAACATAGTGCCCCCTTCTACAGCTCGTAGGAGAAGGACTCAAAGCCCTTCTACTGCTTCCCGCAAAAAAGTTGGACAGACAAAAAAGGTCCAGCCAACTCCCAAAGCCCGGAGCCGTTCCTCTACCACCAAATCTAAATCCAGAACGCCCACAGCGACCCCCTCTTCTGCCCAAACACCTGTTCGCCGCAAGCAGAGTACCAAACAGGGCGGCTCGCCCTTCAAACGGCGTCCCACAGTCACTCCAGGAGTGACAGGCCTGAGAAATTTAGGCAACACCTGTTATATGAACTCCATCCTGCAGGTGCTGAGCCACCTGCACGTCTTCAGGGAGTGCTTTCTGCGCCTGGACCTGACCCAGGCACTAGAGCTACTGGCATCTGCCGTCCACGGCCAACTGGCAGGGAAAGCCTCTTCACAGTCCCACCTGATCCAAAGGAAGGGACTCCAGGCCAGCTCAGGCTCAGGGGCAGGGCTCAGCGGTGGGGCCTCACGGGGCCGCAGCATGGAGCTGATACAACCAAAAGAGCCCAGCTCGAAGCACATCTCTCTCTGCCACGAGCTGCACACCTTGTTCCAGGTTATGTGGTCCGGCAAGTGGGCACTGGTATCGCCCTTTGCCATGCTCCATTCGGTGTGGCAGCTGATCCCGGCGTTCAGGGGCTACGCTCAGCAGGACGCTCAGGAGTTCCTGTGTGAGCTTCTGGACAAGGTGCAACACGAGCTGGAGAGCACCGGGCAGCACACAACCAGCGCAGGAGTCCCTCAGACACAGAAACGGCTCATCAAGCAGGTGCTCAGTGTGGTTAACACCATCTTTCATGGCCAGCTGCTCAGCCAGGTATGACACACAGACACACACACACACACACACACACACACACACACACAGTTGCAGTAACCTTTACTTAACCATTGATGAGCGCAGCAGCAGTGGTCATAAGCTTCATCCAGCCTGCGCACATGAACCCACTCAGATCCACCCTCACACTGTGGCTGCATTGATAATTCAGCAGCCATCATGCGCCCTGACTGAACTGTATCACTGATTTGAAATTCAAATGAAGTTGGCCTTGATGGATTCATCCACCACTTTAAATCCTAAAGTAGAGCTCAGCACTGACATGAGTCTAAACTTAGGAGTGTATTTTTGAGGTTGTGTTGGATTGATTTAATGTACTTGGTCATAGTTTTACTTTTTTGTTGTTTCTGTTTCAGTCAGTTTTCGAGCAAATGTGGTGAAAACCAGTTTCAGGTGTTCGAGTGTCAGTGAGCGATTACTTTATTTATTTTTATTTTTGTCATTTATCACACTGAAATGAACACCTTTTGGATTTTTTATCTAAATCATCTTGACTCAGGGAAGTTGTTGTGGCATTTTTTAATCTGTTTTTTATGCTTGATAAAGAACCTTAAGTGTTCTACACTTTATGTAGAATACCATGCTTTTCCTCTTCTTCTTCTTCTTCTTCTACTGGCGTGCATGCACCGTGCGGTTTACTTCCAGTACATATTTGGTTCTGAAATTACATTAAGTGCTAATCTGAGTCTAAAAATAACATAATGTGGTAGATAAGCAAGTCACAACAAGCACACAGGACTGTTCAGCGTTGTTGGAAAGTTTATCTGGCGACTTTTGGCGGAAGCAGGCTAGTACTTTCCATTGACTGCCAGTATCTGAGCTAAGCTAATTAGCGCTGGGCGAGCTCTGCCTGTCTCTTCCTTATTACTGCACGCACAGTCTAAAGAGTGGTATATATCTTATCTGGAACTCAGGAGGGAGGCAAATAACAAAAAAGGAAAAAAGGTTGGCATATCCCTTCAACAAAACAACAACTAAAGCGTATACACTGAGAGCACTACAAGTAACCACACATACAAGTGCTGTAACTAACTGGAGAGAGACGTAGGGAGTGGAGAGTTGGTATGAGGACAAGAGATTAATGTCTACTTGAGGAGGCTGAGCACATCCTGCGACACCTGCTCCTGCTGAACAGAGCGCCGTGTGTCTGTGAGGACTCTGTGCTATCAGCTACACACTCAGACTGATTTTGCACTCTGTGTGACAGTGGTGGTGTTTACTAAACATAGTGTGTGATCTGAAGTTTGTTTGACATATGAAAATTAATGCAAATCCCCAGTTTGTATTTTATTTTGTTTTATAGTTTTGAGACAGTTAAAAGAGGCAGGAAAGCACACAGCATGGCAGAGGATTGAGAATAATATTGGATAATTCATGTAATTTAGTATTACATCCATCCACAGTCTCCATGCTTATGTTTGTATTCGTCAGGTGACGTGCCTGGCCTGCGATCATCGCTCCAACACCGTGGAGCCTTTCTGGGATCTGTCTCTGGAGTTCCCTGAGCGGTATCACAGTAATAGCAGGGAGTCGGCTGCTCAGGCTTCGTGCCATTTGACCGAGATGCTGGCCAAGTTCACAGAGACCGAAGCACTGGAGGGAAACATCTACGCCTGTGACCACTGTAACTGTGAGTTAAGTAATGTAAACATACACATGCATATTTTCTTTCAGATACCAGTAGGATTGCTTATATATAAAAATCCAAACAGTCAGATTTTGGTTTAAGTTGACGTGTGGGTTTAAGAGTCAAAATGCTGTTTTCCCAAGCCCTTCTGAGAACGCTTTCCCATGTGACCTGATGTAGGTTTCATCATGATGGCGTTGCTTCACATATATCTAGCTGGAGGCAGCGTCAGTGCTGTGACTTGCGTGACTGCTCTTTGCTAACAGCTGAGAGGAAGTTTGCATTTTCACAACCAGGGAAAAGAAAGCAAATGAAGTCTTAGACCTATTTCTCTTGTGAACATCGGTTAACATGATTATGATTTTATTATTTATGTCTATTTAGCCAAATTATTGGATGCTCACTGACATTTCAAGCAAATGCTGATAGTTATGAAAAAGCCCCGTCTCCACAGAGTGGTACAGTTTGTTTGGTACGGTACGGCACGCAGTTATTTGCATTTCTACTGTCAGACATTTGGAAGGGTACCCAAAAATAACCAATCCGTACTTACTTTTTAGCACCCTTTCGTTAGGGTACCAAGCACACTGATCCAGTTCCAAGAAGCTGGAGCCACACACACTGCAGTCTGTTGACTGCAAGCAGGCAAAAAGCGTTTTTTAAGTGTTGTCGTAGAACTGTTAATATATCACTTTAGTAAGTTTTATATACTTTACAGGCAAGAATGTTACCGTGTAGATTGCAACCATGTAGTCAGCTTATCCAAATAGCGCTTGTCTGTAAATCTGTCAGACAGTTGTCAGACTTGTGAGGAGCTGCAGCTCCGCTGATGAGACCAGCCGCTCATCTCGCTGCGGCAGCCCGACCCTTTTGCGTCATCGCCACGTAGAGAAAATTAACTGATGAACCGACGATCTGGTGGCTTCTTGGAGATTAAACGCTGGCCATAATGTTTCTGAATCATTTAAACATGATTCAGTTTCTTTTTCGTAAAATAAATCGCAGCATTAAAGCTGTAATTGTAGCTGCTTCATTAATTTGTCTGAATGTACAGTTAAGACAGAACAAGGCTGCTGCCTCTGAGGCTCTGTATGTCCAGAAAAAATCATGTTTCAATTAACAGATATATTAATATGAATGTATCAGTGTAATTTTATTAAAATTTTCTAATCCACATAACAGTTTGGATTTTCATTACAGCTACATTACAGACTAAGTAACATAATTTACCGAATCTGTCAATTACGTTATTTTTGTAAGAAAAAACGTGATAAGTGAAGAGTTGGGATTATTTTCTCAGGTATGCTAATGAAGGTGACGCGGCTATCATCATCTGTCATATACCCCGCCTACAGAGTAAGAGTACGGTCGGCGGGGAAAACGCAAGCCAGATCAGAGTTTACCGTTCCAAACCGTAACGTATGGAACCAAACTGAACCGTACCACTCAGTGAAAATGGGGTTTAAGATTTCCTGAAGATGATCTGCCATGATGTTGGAATAAGTTTTCACTGAAGGTTTTCCTTTGAGTATTTAGGGGGCTTTTCTGTTAAGTTTTGAATAGTTTTACAGTGAAAAAAAGACAGATGGATGAAATGTTACATAGGTCCAAAGCTGCTTTTTTAAGTGAAGTGTTCACGCCAGGGCAGCAATGTTTTAAGCTAATAGTCGACCTGCTGTGTTCCAACTTGGGGTGAGATTGTTATCCTTTAATAAGATGGATACAAAGGGAGAGATCTGGCCTGACCTCATTGATAGGAATTGTACTGTGGTGCTAGAATGTTACATGTAGCACCTTTAAAGCCAACCTTTAGGTAAATGTAATTATCAGCTCAGATTGTTTTCTGAATCAGAATCTTTGTTGACTTGTTTGCAGCTGCGCGGCGGCAGGCCTCCTCTAAGTCAGTCCTCCTGACTGAAGCACAAAAACAGCTGATGGTCCACAAACTGCCTCAGGTCCTGCGGCTTCATCTCAAACGCTTCAGGTATGATGATGTCACACGACTCAGTCAATATCTGTAGACAGTTCACTTCTATTGATCTCTGTTCATCCCTGCAAGGACAAACGTACACCGCAGCTCACTAACTGGATCATAAAAACATTAAAGGGCTTTTTATATGATTATTGATGCTGGATTAGAAAAGCTAGCTGCTGTGTTATTAAATCTGGGGTGGAAAGTTTATCTTTGGTGTCATCGCACTGAAATCCCTTAATAACCTTTCAGCATATTGTAATTCAGCTGGTCTGAAAGAACACTAGATTCCTGCACCTCTCCTTGGCTCTGTAGTCGGACCGTGATGGTACTTTTCGACCAGGAAGTCTGTTTCTCCAAAAATTTATGCCAGGTAGCTTTAATCAACTCAAAGAAGAAATGAGATGAATTTTCCAGTTGGAAAAGTACAGCCGAAGAACAGGCAGAAAGTGGAAACTAATTTAAAATGATCTCAAGTGTTAAAAAGATAATAATTCTAATTAAAGACTCCCTCAGCAACACATACTTTCATGTTCTAACTACAGCTGAAAGATTGACGGTAAAACACACACACACACAAAATCCCCCTTAGGCTGAGAAAATCCTTCAGACTTTGAGTTAATGAATCCTGTGTAGAACCTCAAGGCTAAAATCAGAAATGCATTGTGGTTCGCTGTGTTTGTATATATTCTGCACACAGTAATGCAACGATTGACTCTCTGTCCTGTGATTGGTCCTCAGGTGGTCGGGGCGGAACCACCGGGAGAAGATCGGCGTCCATGTCAGCTTCGACCAGCTGCTCAACATGGAGCCGTACTGCTGCCGAGAGCCCTCGCCCAAAGTCGTGACCTGCTCCAGTCCCAGCAGCCCCAGCTCGCCGCGCCCCAAGCACTTCCTCTACAACCTTTCTGCTGTGGTGATGCATCATGGGAAGGGCTTTGGTTCTGGCCACTACACCTCCTACTGCTACAACACAGAGGGAGGTGAGTGAAGGGGATTTAACTGATTAAAGTGTGATTCATGTTCATAATGTTTAGACTCAACATGAGATAAGATGGAACTTAATTCATCCTATTTGTGCCACAGATGCTCAGCGTATGTGAAAATAAATATACACATAGCAGCAGAAGCTCTCAGGTTGATTAAACACCTCGTTACACACTGAAATAACAGTCACTTTGTGACTTTGGTGATTCCCAAAAGCTTATTGCTCCGACACAAGATCTCTATTCAGCACTTAAGTCGATCTACTGTATTGATCTGATGTGAAGGAGATTTTTAATTCCCTATGAGGAACTTTTAACTTGATTTGCACGTGGCACCTAATTTTCCTGACAGTTTAATACTAGTCTGCAAGCAAGTAAACACTCAGAAAACCATCTAAACTGAGCACAACTTAATCTGTACGGTAATGCGTGTATTTAGGAGCCATGTAGCCTAAACATTCTTCAGATGATTACCAAGCCGTTAATTTAAATGCTGTTGTAACGTGTGGCACTGTGCGCCATTTTTTATTAAGATTGCGCACATTAAACAACATGACAACTGACTGAATAAAAGTCAACAAATAGCGTTTAAAACAAAAGACGTTTCCGCTGAAATGTGCGCCACTTTCAGCCATTTATTATGAACAGTCAGCGCACATGACGACCTTGTTATCACTCTCTTCTTCATCAAAATACTGCTGAATGGAGCTGATTTTCCTTCCAGCTGCCGTCTCTCTTTGTCACTCTTAAGTTTCTCTTTTCCACCTGTTGGACTGTGCAGGAGGACGAAGGAGCAATCGTCTGTAGTGTGGCTGCTGCATAACATTGAGATGCAACAGTTCACCAGCATTCTACATTGTTAAAGTGAAACTAGAACTACAACTTTTTTGCCTTATCTTTGTCATTATGATGTATAACCTGATTAAACAGTGTAATAGTGGTTGAAAAATGACACCATTCGTAGCTAAATTGGTCTCCAATAAGCCCTGTTTTTAACCATGATATTTTCTTTGCAACCAGGACAAGGGTTTTGTGGAAAAATACACTTGTTAGCGTCAGGCGACGTCGATTCGAGCTGATTGGCTTATCGTGCTCTGACTCGCCTCTGTCAACAACAGTGGCTACACCATCAGTCGGCTCAAGCTCGAGCTGAGACGGACCAGTTTATGGAGATGGAGATTACTCTCCTGTCTTTCACATTGCCTTTGCACGATCCGCCCAGTCAACGAAAACGCTTTACGGCACACAGACTGGAAGAGATGATTTGTTCTTTTTCAAGCATGATTGATCCGTTGTTTTCTTGTTTACTACCTATGGTGGGAAGCAGGAAGATATTTCTCTGTAGATAATTTTAATATTTTGTGTTTGTGGCTGAACTAGCATTGTGCAAATAAGTGGCATTTCACTGGCTTTCTAAACAAATGCTTGCAATAGACAAGATCTTTACGACAGGAAGCAGTACCACTTTTGTCCACGTGGCGCTACAATCAATGCAAAATGAAAGTTCCTCTGGGATTACGGCTCTTGAAATTGATGTGACGTGAGCCGCTGATGGTTTTACTAGAGATGACTCATTCTGTTGTAACTGGTAACAAGACGACGGGAACACCCTCATTACACAAATGTCTCAACACGTTGAGTAGTTGTGCTGATGTTGAGAAAACTGATGGTGTAAAATCAGAGTTTAAGGATCATTGATTTGTTGCTTCCTCACGTGCTGCTTCACATTAAGTCGTTTGTCCTCGTTTTCTCCTCCAGGCTTCTGGGTTCACTGTAATGACTCTAAGCTGAACGTGTGTTCGGTGGAGGAGGTCTGTCGCGCTCAGGCCTACATCCTCTTCTACACACAGCGAGTAACTCAGGACAAGGACCGGCCACTATAGGACCACAGTCCCTTGAACCTCCTCCTCCTCCTCCGCTGCAGCCTGACCACTCAGCGAGACGATATGAGCACAGCCCCACCTATCGCTTTCTCACTTCCTCTCTGTCTTTGGGCATTTTACTATCTTGGGAGGACGGGTCTTTTAGTCTATTTTTCTAAATAAGGACAAAAAAGAGAGGTATGACTCCTTTTTAAAATCTGGTTCTGCTTTGTGAACTTATTGTATATGGTGTTTATATGTAGGTATTTTTAAAATTATGGTGATGTTTGTGATTTTGTGTACAGCTGTATTTTATAAAGAGAGTATCAGCCAAGATGTGTCTCAGTAGCAGCCAACAGACTGGCCGGGCACGACCTCAAGTGCCCTCTGCAGGCCATACAGGTTTATTTCACGTGTCTGCCTGCCTGCGTTCGGTGGCTTGATTGTAAAATGCTGTTTGTTTGTTTGTTTAAATCAACTGAAATGTCTCTCAGTCACTTTAGATAGTCGCCACAGAACTGGATGTAGGGTTGTATCATGTCATTCACCTAGTAGAAATGGCCTCCCTGTGTTCTAGACAGGTTCAGTTTGATAGATGTTAAAGGGATATGCCAACTTTTTTTTTTTTTTTTTGTTATTTGCCTCTCCCCTGAGTTCCAGACAAGAAGATAAATGCCATTTTTTCAACTGAGCATGCAGTAACAAGAAAGAGACAGGCAGAGCTTAGCTCAAACACTGGTAGTCATCGGGAAGTGCTAGCCAGCCTCTGCCTAAAGTCATCAGATAAACTTTCCAAAAGCTCTTTAACGGTCCTGTGTGCTTGTCGTGACATGTATTCTTAACCATGTTGTTATTTTTAGACTCAAGATTAGTACTTTATGTATTTCTTCTTCTTCCTCTTCTACTGTTTACTGACGTGCATGCGCCCTGTGGTTTACTTTTGGTATGTATTTGATTCAAAAATTACGTTAAGTGTTAATCTTCGTTTAAAATTAACATAACATGGTAAATAAACAGGTCACAACAAGCACATGGGACCGTTTGAAGTTTTTGAAAAGTTTATCTGATGACTTTAGTGGAGGCTGGCTAGCATTTTCCATTGACTTCCAGTATTTGAGCAACGCTAATTATTGGTGGGCGAGCTCTGCCCGTCTCTTCCTTGTTACTGCACGCACAGTCGAAGGAATGGGATCTATCTTCTTGTCTGGAACTCAGGAGAAGGGAAAATAACAAGACAGTCAGAAGTGTGTTGTTGTCTTTCTTCTGCCAGTGGGAAGCAGGAAACTGCCATAGCAGCTTGACTAAGGGTGCGTCGAAGGGACAAAATAGCAGCATGCAATTAAAAAATGACAACGCATTAATTGCGGCCTTTTAATTGATTGTGAATGTAATGTATTGATGTAGCTCTGGGAGCGCTAATCTGAAACTTTACTGTAAAGTCCCTCACCAGCCACTGTACCTCTCTGAGTTGTGCTGTTCACTTTTCAGTGTCACGAGCAGCAGAATAAAGCAGCGACACGTGCAGTTCACATCCTCTCGGTCATTGAGTCCCCGTGTATTACAGTGATTAATGTGTTAAGGCTGACAGCCCTCGTTTTGATCGGTGTGGACCCCTAGATCAGGTGGAGGCATTAGGACGGCCTTCCGTGCTGTTGTATCGTCTTGGTCCAAGCTATTTTGGAAAATGTTGAGGGTTTTGGCCAGACTAAAACAATATGAAATGAAATGATACCAGACACATGAAGGAGAGGACATACGTTGATTCATGGGCAAACATTTATTCAGATTATTTAGACAATGTACAATTTGTCATCAACCCTGATCAAAGTGCTCTGAATTAATTCAATGCATTTAAGCAATCAATAGTTTCCTATTTTAACTATAATACAAAAACTGAACAATTGAGCCTTTTGTTTCTTTTTGAACTGAAGTAATGGTACATCAAGTTTCACTTTTTTGTTTTCTTGTCGCATAGAATTCATACAACTGACCACAATCTGAAGACATTAGTTATTCAACCAGGGACAACACATGAGGCTACACATGCAGCATCCATTCACAGTTCTACCCATTTCTACCTATAGGATCAACATTTCTACTCATGAGTCACATTACACTCCTTGATTTGACAGGCCTTTGGGATAGACTCTAAATTAGACATAATTTTAAACATTGTCACAAAATATCCACTGCATCTCTTACTTTCTTTATATTCAGTGGATATGTTAGATATGCTACATGCTGGAGGATTTGAATTGTTTCTGTGTGCCATCTGAAAGGGAGTGTAGACAGTGTTAAGGCTTAGATCTACAGAGCGTTACTTGTATTTTGGCCCCTCACATCATGTAAGTTTAACTTTGTAAAGATGGCCATGATCACAGGCTGTTACAATTTGGTTTTGTATCTAACACAATACATACACTGTATGTACTGAGTAAAAATGGCAGTTCTAAACGTAATAGCTATTGTTAATAATCTGATCTAAAATTTTACACTGACTTCAGTTCTCAGGTGCTGTACTGCTCATCCTAAGAAATCTTCAGAAACTGAAATTCATATTCATATATGTTGTAGTTATACATTTATGATTTTGACCCTTATAGAGCTTTGCATGTATGAATTCAAACAGAAAACAAGTGATTATTTCACTCTCATGACTGAGCAACTGAGGTTATCTTTCTAGGGCTCGAATCAAACATTACACTGTATGACAGCCAGTCTTAAGTGTGCATGTTTATTTCATAGGAAAGCTCTCGGTAAAATGCACCTCGGTAGGACAGTGAAAAATGCAACTACTGGCTGGCACGTATGAAGAACATATGAAGAAACTAACAAATTTAGCAATACTAGGTCAAATTAAATCTTTATTGGATTTAAATGAATTTAGCATTTTGACATTTTGAGAGCAGTTAAAACTACTACACCCCTACATAACTACTGTGATGATAGTGGCTACAGGGAATTTTTCTGAGGTGCAGTTAAAAATGAAAACTGCAGCGTTAGTGCTTAATGCACTGACACTCAAAGTTTGTGTGAGTAACACAAGACTGTATTTAAAATATTAAATTCAAACCAGATTACTTCACACAGCTCCTCGGCTGTTTTTTTACCTTATAAATTTGGTAAATTATGTACACATTTCAAATTAATATTGTGCAGAGTGAGTGGCAGCTTCTTACAAGCAAATAGAAATGACAAGCCAGTAGTAATGACAAGAAGGCCTAACAGTACTTTGATCAAAAAGATTGTCATATCACTCTCACTATGTAACACTGAAACAAAGAACATACTATTAAACATTTCTGTAAATGCAACATAAGAGCACATTAATGAGAAAAATCTTGTGACAGGCCCTATGCACTATATAAAAAGTGACCATGCAATTATTACTGGGGTATACAATAACTCATGTACAATATGATGCAGGCTTGCTATACAAATAGTGAAAAATACATCTGATAATTCATATTCTTTTCATCTGAAAAACTCTTGGCAAATTTTCTCACAGTCTCTGTAATATTTCCGTTGGACGGTGTGTACCAATACTGTAGTGTTTGTATCAAATGTAATTTATATGCAGTGGGTGCCTGTATAACCACTGACATACTAATTAATGATATGCACAATAACGTACACCACTTAAATAACAGATGGTGTCTGGTATCTTTACGGCAGCCTATACTGGCCTCTACAGAGCATTTGATACACTGGGCTGAAGTTGGTAGAAAATCTGCTGGTTGATTGTGATACAAAACGAAATTATAGCACGAGCTGGAAGTGGGTGCTGTTCTGCCAGTGCATGAGGCAGCTGATGGAGTGACGAACCCAGCAAAAATGATCTGACGGATGCTTTTCCTGCGTAAGAAAATCAAAAATGCCAAAACATTTGACAGTAATAATTATACTGAGGTATTGATTCAACAGCAATATTTTATACTCTTGTTGAAAAAATGCTACATATAGCACCTGGAAATGTATGCTACAACAAATTAAGTTTGACTTTTGCTGCTAGGAGCACATCACTTTACAGAGCCATCTGCTTAAAAGATCAAAGATGGGAATTTTTCTTCCGACGAAAAAGACAATTAAGGAAATATTGCAACATTTTACCACGTTTGTTTGCTATCTGAGTCAAATCTGTATCAGTCTCTGTTCATTGAGTGAAGAATAGATCTGGGTTATGTTTAGCCTAGTACTGAAGGAGGACTGGAAGAAGGAGAAAATTGGTAGCATACCTAAAGTAAAGGGGGGAAGAAGCTGCTTCACTACTTCTCTATCATGATAAAGCAGCTTATCAAGGGTTAGTGCAACTTAACAAAATATAGAGGCCCAATCCTGTTTCTCATTTTTACCTCTACCTCCTGCCCCTTGGAACTGAGTTACAAGGGATGGGACACCCCTTCAAGATCGTCATATGTCATCAGTCGCCTCTGATGACTTTCACATAAGCAGGCCCGACATGTTTTAGCCAAGCTGTATAACACAACTTCATGCACCTCCAGATGATGCTATGAACACAAACACGATGGCGTTACGTTTTTCAACGTGTGTAGGACCTTCACAACTGATATGGTGCATTATTCTTATATCTGCCGTAATGGCACAAACATCTTCCTCCTGACGTCCCCAGTGTGTGGAAATGAAACGGTGTGACTCAACTTTACACATTGCAGGATGAAGAACCCAAAAATGATGTTGTCAAATTTACCAACGTGTCTGGGACCACCACAACTGATTCAGCGCAGCAATAATGGTTATATCGGCAGTAGTTAATAACAGAAAGTCGAAGGGGTAAATATAAACGGGCTGTGTGTATTCCCTTCGCTGCATGAATGATGCCCTTGAACAATTGTGATCTAGTGGAGTATACAATGGTTGTCGTGATTTTTAAATCTTGATTAATGAAGAAAATACAATACTTGATATGTGAGTGTCTTTGGTCGCCTTTGTCACACCTGCAACAATCTTGGCAGTGATTCGCACAACAAATCCCATACCCCTCCGTTTGAAGTGTGCCCCAGAAAAATCTTTGTTTGAAGGGCCATTTAGCCCAAACACTTCACCCTATCACTCTATCTCAACAAGAGGAAGGACACCTCTGCACCTACATATAAATGGGCGAAACGGAGAGGTAGGGCTAAGTGGTAGAGGCAAGGGGTGAAATTGGATTGGGCCAAAGCAATATGTACTTGTGGGAACTGTTTTTCAACGTTTTTGAACTAATTCTCTGTTTTGGCAAACAATACTTGGCACAAATACTTAAGGTACACTTGCAAAAAGGTTTCAAATAAACCTTTTAGCAACATGTTCATTTGAAAGATCTAACTACAGGCAGCTTGATCTTTGTGGTAAGCTAGGCTAAATACGTACCCAACCAATTAACTCTGTTGTTATCACAGAGATAAAACTTACAGAGTTGCAAAATAATGTTTTCCATCAAGTAAAATTCTATCCTCAGTGCTGGTCAAGGTAGAAACATGTGAAGCTTGGAAACTGCGACAGTGCTACAGGCCCACATGTATGTTTTGTCCATCAGTTTTAATTATTTCAACTTTGTTACTGGGTAATTGTTTTAGTTCTGTTTGGTATGGCAGCTGAGGTTTTTTTTCTCTCTATGTAATTAACTGCTTTGGAAGTGTCACCTAATTTGTCAATACAAAAACTGCATAGACATGATTTGTATTTCTGGGTGCCCCAAGAATGTTACCCCTCTTCTGAACTTTGTCATGTTAACATTTGGCTTTGGATTTGACAGCAAAAAGCATATTTTGCAAAAGGTTCATTTAAAAGCTACAAAGAGAGCTTTAAAGTATTTGGGAAGTTTGAGGTCAAGTTTTGCATTGAATTTTGGAAATGCAATAATTATTTTATGGTACAAATAAACATAATATTCCAGTTTTTTTGCTGTTTTTTTGTGCTGTAGATATGGAATTGACATAGACATCGATATGTAAGTGCAGGATAAAAAGATAAGGTCAGGGTTTACAGTATACAAAGTACAGTAAACACATTTCAGTGCAAGTCACAGCATATTTGACTTCATAGCTACAGAAGTAATGCTAAGCACACTTATGGTTCAAAACAGTATTCTGTTGAGTATGTGGAATCTGTACAGTAAAAGACAAAATACAAAACATATCTCTCACATATTAGTGTCAGTATTCTTCACACTTTGTAAAATAATTTTTTTTAATCTATCCAAATTATATAGGATGTTGTATAGTAAATAGTATTTTCTGGTGTAGCACCCTTTTCAAATATACACAGTATTTACAGTGCAGGGAAGTAAACTCTGGTTTCACAGCCATGATACAACTATTTAGCTGTATTTGCTGTTTTTGCTACAGTTGGAAAGTTACTGTGCAACTTACTTTTTTCTTTTTTGTGTCGATTTATATCCAAAACATACAGAACCGCATAAAAAATGGTTCTCCTATCCCCAAAGCCTGGCACAGCTTGAACATTACTATAGGTTTCCTTGTGGGTGACCACAAAAGTACACAGTGATTATTTCTACAACACTAAAAAGGTTGTGATTTCATGTAAACACGTACAAAAATCTCATGCTGAATAAAATCTTTTCTTTTAAATTTATTATAATATATATAATAATGGCAGGTAATACCGACTGCTGTCACATATACTGGGTTCTCTGAAAGCCATCTTGTATTATCAGCTTCATTTTCGCAAAAATCTCCATTTTTTTTAGTGCATTAGTCTTTGAAAACAGGAGTTATGGATGTTCCCTTGTAGAAAATGTTGCGGGCATTATCAGGACTGTTAGCTCTCTCTGGAATCAGGATGATATTATTGCCTTTCCTCCGCAGCGTGGACTCACGACTAGAGGTGACGGAGGGGATTTCTGAAGCAGTCTCTCCACTTCCTCCTCCACCTCCACCTCCTCCAGATCCAGATCCAGATCCACTACCATCTCCAGGAGTGACCCTTATGGTAGAGAGTCCCTGTGGGTGGAGCCTCTGGTCTGACTGGCCTGTGTTCTGGGTGTGAACAGTAACTATGGGTGGTGTGCTAACAGTGGCAGTGGTAGCAACGATGTGATTGGCATGCTTCCTGTCAATAGACCCTTCACGTAAAGA
Source organism: Naso brachycentron (assembly GCA_029874485.1). NCBI lineage: Eukaryota > Metazoa > Chordata > Actinopteri > Acanthuriformes > Acanthuridae > Naso > Naso brachycentron. The sequence goes on from JAQFJA010000015.1 coordinate 17,078,287, forward strand.
GTCTGAGCTTTCTGAGTCTCTGTTTAGATCGTTAAGCTCAAAGGACTGCCTCAAACTCCCAGCTCCTCCTGATCCTCCTCCTGCTCCGTTAGTCCCTGTACCTCCACCAACTCCAGTGCCATGATCCAGGGATCGCCACCTCCATGATCCACTTCCATCTGTGGAGGGAGCTTGAATCACTGGCCTGCTGTTTTCAGGGTGGGCCTCTACTCTGACAATTGCTCCTGTGCTCCCTGAAATACTGCCTGTGGTACTACCCAGTGAGTTTGGGCCCGTGGTGCCTGTTTGGTCTTGATCAGTGGGCGCTCTGTAGCGAGCAGTGTTCTGGCAAGTCCCAGTAGTGTTACAGCCAATGCTGCTCTCATCTAAACTCTTGGAATGGGTCTGTAGTAGGCCCTGCTGCTTGGACATAGCAATAACTTGCATGATTCGTGGCTGGGTGTTCTGCCCATTATCATTAGTCCTGCAGGCTGTAGTCTTCTCTGCTGCCCTCTGCCAGTTAGCCTGAGCTGTGCTATTTGATGTTGACATCCCCTCACTTGCACCTCCTGCCCCCATCCTCGGGGAGGGTGTGTTGAAATTCTCATGAGCTTCCTCTGGTATGTGAACCAACTGTGAAGACCCAGGTCTAGACTGCATGGATATCCTGGCCCCTCCAGTTATGCCACTACAGTTACTGGGTAGGGTGGTACTGGCACCTGTGGCAAGTTTGGACATGTATGCATGACCGTCAAAGCCTCCATTCAGGCCCATAGCTGATGGCTCTGAGCTGGATCGAAGCTCCATGCTGCCGTGGTAGTGTGGATGCTGGGATGACTGGCCAGATGACGAGTCTACAGAAGATGAGAAGGAGTCTGGGATCTGCAGGGAGCATTTGTGGTTGTTGTTCTTACTTTTCCATTGAGACAGAAGCTGCTTCGAGCGGCTGGAGTCCATGGAGGCATGGTGGAGGGTGGCAGCGTGCCGTCTGGCTGCTTCCTCAAATGCTGCCATGGCCTGAGGGGTATGTACCCGTGGAAGAGTGTGGCTAAAGGTCACCATGGCGTCTTTGTTCTGAGGGCTGCGGGGGGAGATAACCTCAACATCTGCACTGGAGCGTTTAAGACTTTCATCAGGCCTTTGCTGTTGAAGGCCTCGGTGAAGGAGGCCTTCAGGGTGAGAGGTGGGTAAGCCAGGCTCCCCGGACATGCTGGCTTTCATTTGCAAGTGGTGGAGTACGGCCTCCTGGCTTATGTGGGGCAAGGAGCAGTGGGGGCGATGTAGCAGTGGAGGAGGGCTGGTGCTGGCCTCCTCACTAGGCTGAAAATTTCCAACTGCATACAACCCCTGGCAACACAGGAAACAGAGAAACATTATGTGTGTTTATGTGAGAAGGTGAGGCCAGGCAACTTATGTTCAACAATCAACCAGAAGAGACTCAAAAGATGCTAGAGAAGTGGCTTGTCTAATCCCAGTAGGTGGAGTTCAACTGTCTGGTCAACTGAGGCTGCACGATTATAGCCAAAATGATTACCAGAAATATTTCGATTAATATTGAAATCACAATTATTAATTAATTTAAATGACAAAAATATCTTTACTGCACTGTCAGGTAAACATAACTGCTTTTACTTCCATGTGATCCATTGTGCTACATTCCTGCTGATATACAAATCTTTACATCAATATAAAACTGGTTCTACTAATTAACCGTCATTGGCTCTGTGCACAAGTGTGGGGGGGCACTTTTGCTTGCACCAAGAGTCAGCATACCAGTTTCTGGTTTACATCAGCACTATTACGTCACGTTGCCACAGAAACGTTAGTGTTTAGAGATGTCTACAAGATCTGCCTAAAATAAACACTGACAATGTCCACTGCATCGTTGATGACTGTTCCCCTGCTCCCAGAAGCAAGCGAGAAAAGGGATTACAGCTGCACATATCGAGATATCAGCAGCTTTATTGCTAATCACACAGTTGTTAACACCTTCCTGGTCCTTGCTAGCTAATGTTAGTTTTATCCTCTCGCTCTCCTGCTCTGTTTTGCTTGGTCAGCCACTTGTTTAGTTATTTCCCTGCCTCCTTTAGTGATACTGGGAAATGTACTAAGTGCAGATTATGTGTTATTAAGTTACCTATGTGCCCTCAAACTGAACCCTTTTTTATTTTGTTTCCAAGAGCATTCGGAGCTCTTAAAGGTCATCATGAGTAACACAGATGGCTGCTTTTCATCCTCCACCTGACACAGGATAGGGAGGAAAAAGTGCATTTTGTACACACAGTGCAGGCGTTGGCATATTATGCTGAATGCACGGTCCCCATCACTGCACTGTTTAGCTGTGGTTGCTGATGGACTGTCCCACACACACCTTACTGAGTGGCTTTGGAAGAGTATCTCCCAAACTTTTGGGCAAACAGAGAGAGACTCTGCCGCAGCTGTCCATGCTCATAAGCATCACAGCATCATTGTTGACACTGTGTGTTGATAAGTTTTAGCTCTTGGACATGACAATATCCTTTC